>LBNU01020762.1:1744-34751 GCA_014162995.1 Artemisia annua | reverse complement strand
TTTTTTTTTTTTTTTTTTTTTTTTTTTTTTTTTTTTTTGTGAACAGTGCCAAACAGTAACCTAATGGTTACTTTTCCTTTTATATATACCCCATTATAATTCTCATTTTACCATATTAAATCTTTTTAACTTCATTTTCTTTCACTGATTATGCCTCATTTGATTACTATGATCGTGATTACGTATATCATTTTTGCTACCATTTACGTGGTCAATGTCCCGAAGGAAGATCGTGCTTTGTTGATCGGAATCTTGATGTTTCTAGCACCGCTTGTGATTCTAGCGATCGCCATAGATAAGTTTTGGAAATAATGGGTAGTTTTGAGTAGGAATGTTGTAATAAATGTTCGTGGTGTTTCTATGTAATCGAATATGAATAAAGTTCGTTTCGTTTCATGAAGTTTAACGTTACATATATTCGGTTGTGATATGTGTTCGAGTGGGTCAAAAATCATGAGATTATTAATCTTTGTCGAGGACAAGGAAAATAACGAGGTTGTTTGTGGTGAAATATTCGGGCAAAATATAACTTTTGGGTCTAGTTGCAGCAATGAGAATTGAGCTGAACTTTGATGATAACTTGACCACCAAAAGATCGAATAAATGAAAAGCCTCGTTACCCATATTTTTATGGTAAACGTTATATCAAGATATGCAAAAATATTAGTACTTTGTTAGGAAGATAACACGAAAAACGTCCAAGTATACGAGTATGAATCGGTTGTGTTAAAATTTAAGTTATGGGTTCGTATAGTGTTAGGCTCAAGTTTGTGATTAAGGCCCAATGTCAAAACAATGGTAAGTTGGTTTATCGTGAGGAATGGGCCAGGGCCCAATGTCATTTGTCATTCGGAAGTAGTGGGCCAAAGTCCAGAGTTAAGAAGGTGTGTTCGGTTTAACGAGTACGAAATATTTTAGCACGACATATATGGTTACGAGATATTTTGAGACCATTGTAATCACATACAATGTCTGAACGTTTAGAGAGATCATTGGAAAAATCACAATGTCTAGAAGCTGAGGAGCTATAATGCACCAGGTGTCATTCTTTTGTGATTTATAGTTTAGATTGTGGTGTTGCGTTTTCAACGCGATTTGTTTCTTGCAACTTGCAATGTGAAGGCCAAAGTAGATCTTATCGAGTATTTCAAAGCTAGTCATTAGCTTTAATAGATACTAATTTTGAAAGTTTTACCGTTTGAGAACAAACGGTCATGTTTTCCAGAATAAAATAATAGAAAGGTGTTCTCAAAACCCCTTTATAAATGTCCTTGGTATACTTGTGTTATTCAAACACACAAAATACCAAAACAAAAATGGCTTGCAAATTACCACATACTGCTGAAGAATTTCAACGATATGTCAAGGCAGAAGCCGAGAATAGTGATGCGCATCGCCAAAAGGCTATTGTGAGTGTCATCCTGAAGTATGAGACTCAGAAACAATTGAAAGGTTTACTGAAAGAACGTTATTCGAAGTGTACTCATATATCAGATGATAGGAGACGTATGATCAATGCGTACTTGCGTGATGAATATAAGAAGGACGAAGCTATTATTGAATCGTTGTGGGTTTGTGTTCGTCAGGCAGAGGACCATATTTCCAACAAAATCCGTTGGAGTTGTGAGGAGAATTTTGAAGCTGCTAGGGTTGAACAACAACAACAACTACAAAGACAACAACAACAACAACAACAACAACTGCAAAAACAACAACAACAACAACAACCATTACCACCCTTACCACAACAATTGTCACCACCACTACCACAACTACNGTACAAAAGAAAGAAAAGAAAGAAATAATAAAGGGGTGCTTGGGCTTGTTGGCCTGGTGGGTTCCTGGTGGGCTTGTTTTGCTGGCTCAGGCCCAAATACCAAAAGAAAAGAATGGAACTAAAAGTAAGCCCGTTTAGCAGCAGTTTGGGTTTAATACGTGGCCCAATGGGTCACGTAAGCCCAATTATTGAGTTTCGTGTGTCGGGTAACGGTCCAATAATATTACTGATCAATCTCGGGAATTTTCGTAGGATCGGGATTTATATAAATAGCGTATGTTTAATAAACGAAACGTATATTTATAAAATATAAACGTTTTAAAATATATTCGCGATATTAGACTATCAAGGTTCGTGTAAATATTGTTCCAATGTAAATTGTGAAAATGTTGTGATTATCAAAAGTATATATATAAAATAAAATAAAAAAAAATTCATGGGTAAAAATGGTTAATTTATGTTGTAATAACGTTTTAATCATAGGGAAAATCACGGGATGTGATAACAATAACTTAGGAACAGTTTATAACAAATAAACATTAAACTTACCCTATGGTAGGTTCTCTATCCTCAGCCTCAGAACGCGACCTCTTAGAAGACTCCGCGCCATCACCATCAGCCGCCCTCTTGCGCGACAGCTGGATACCCTCTTCCTCCTCGTCCGACTCTCCCAAGTCGACGTAGACTGCATTCTCAGCATTTGGAGGAGGCTGCGCATTAATGGGCGCCTACTGAACAGGAGGAGCAACCTCCTGTATTGGGGTAACCATGGTCACAGCAGGAGAACCCTCGGGTTCTGGTATGATCAAGTCCACGACGCGACACCGCGTCGTCTCCAAAAGGGGCTCCTCCCCTTCCCTCAGAGGGCGCACCCCAACGGTGGCCGACTTCGGTACCTCCATCTTAACAAGCCCAAACAAATCCATCTCTGCGCAAATAACAAACGACAAGTACGTTATATAAGATATGGAAAGAGGAAAATGCTTACACTACTGACGAGACAAAGAAGGCGGGATGAGCACCAACCCGAACCATCCGCAGCGATAAATGTTGGGACACAATAGGGCGGCTCGAAGTAATTGCGACTGATGCCCATGTGCACCAGAAACGCCTCCGGGTATGGCCTGATGTGAAGACGGTTCGCGTCGATAGTCGACGCATGGTCCGGGTTGTACCACGTGTCTAAAGGGCGCTCATCCTTCTCCAAGGACATCTTGGTGTGGAAGGGAAAGTCAAATGGAAAACAGCAGCGTCAATCCAAAAGAATTTCTCCCTCCAATGGGGGAGCTTGTCCACCTTCTTCGCAAAACACTGAAGCGCGCCTACGCGCTTCGTGAAGGTAACCCACCCATTTAACCACGACGTGCGATAGAACGCACGGAACAGGTGGAGGGTGGGAGGAATCGCTAATAAGCGGCAGTTGATCTCGAAGTTTGAAATTTTCCCAGCGCCTATAGGATGCAACTGGGAAATATGAAGGCGATAGTACACAAGGATATCCCTTAAGAGTACGGTGATGGGCACGCGCTGATTCGCCCATTCGAAAAAGCGCGTGTATAACCCCACTTTCCCATTGGGAAAGTCTGCTATGGTGTCGTCTGGATCAGGCACCAAGGGGTGCAGATCCAGCGGGATATAATAATCCGAGGAGAACTGATTTAGTTCATCCTCGGTCAAAATGGAATGACAGTCTTCAAGTTGAATGACCATTTTTTGTTCTTAAACGGCGCAAGCGCTGATTACCTTGGCGTAGAAAGTTAGGGTTGCAGCGAAGATTTAGGAGTTTTTAGAAAATGGATAAACACTTTTACTGTGAAAAACACAGTAAAAAATGAAGAGGTTTATATAGATTTCTCACTCACCACCGATGATTGACACGTGGATTCCACTAACTCAAAACGTGTGGATGGGGATTGAAATGGTACAGGACACATGGATAGCCTCTCCACTTCCCGAGGTAAATGATTTGCAACTTTTAGCCTAGATACACTGCATGTGGATTTTTTGGCGGTAAAAACTTGCAGTCTTCCCGCGCACGAATCGGGAATAATTTGGGCACGGTAAGTCTAGCGACCGCATGTTTTTAGCATGCGCACACTAGACTGGGGGGACATGATGACGTATAGTCTACACCGGGTCATGAACCCGTTTGGTAAACAATACCCACACGCAAGCCCACTACGTGTGAGTCAGTTTCATACTAATTGGACTACCAATTAGATGGCTTTGGCCCACGAGGCCCAAGCCCAATGATTATTTAGGAATGTGAATAAACGATATCTTCTAATTATAGGATGTATATCAAATACCCGCGATACGCGGGACATACCAAGGTTTGCGGAACACGAAACCAACAAGGATTCGTGTCTATATATAGAGGGCATTATAACTCTCACAGAGGTACGACTTACAAACCCTAACTCTTCACAACCCTAAAACACGATTACTTACTCTCACGCTGGAGGATAATCGGGGGAGACAATCCCTCGATAAGCCTAACGGTGTTTGTTGCTTTCTTAATGCGCAGGTCTCAAGCAATATCAATCAATTGATATGAGGAAAGGAACCCAAACAAGGAACGCCCAACTTTTGTATCAACATATACCGAATAGGTTATTAATAAAAGTCCAGGTTTTGTCAAGTAAATCTCTATTATCTATTCTCTATTCTTACGGAGCTTGAACACACTATAGTGGTGCTATCTTGATACGATTTAGGTCGTATCAATTGGTGCTTTCATTGCACTCATGGTCATGGATGAAACAACGGTTCGAGGGTTACTTAAAGAGCAACAAGATCGAGTAGAAACTTTGGCGCAGCAGCAGGCCGCGACTTTCCAGTTGCAGTTTGAGGCGTTACATGCCGAGTTGCTGGCTACTCTAGGGCAGCTACAAGGCCGGCCCGGCGGAGGCGGCGATACAAGGACATTATTGCCGAGGTCAATGCATCTGGATGTTCCAAAATTTTCAAGAGAGGATCCGGATAGTTAGATCTTTGCCATCACGGAGTACTTTTCGCTACTTAATACACCTGCTAATCAGCGGCTACGGATTGTGGGTTTTAATTTAGAGGGTGCGGCTGCGGAATGGTTTCGGTGGATGACAAGGAATGGTTTGATTACCGATTGGGATCGGTTTGTGGAAAGTGTTAAAAGTCGTTTTGGACCGCAAAGTATGAAGACCCACAAGGGGCTTTGTCGAAGTTGTTACAACTTGGTACCGTGGAAGATTATCAACGGGAGTTTGAAAAATTGATGAATAAAGTTACCAATATCCCAGAATCTTTGCTCATATCTTTTTATATTTCTGGGCTTAAACTTCACTTACAACGGGAGTTACTGGTGTCGAAACCCACTACGCTGGGAGATGCGTTTGCGTTGGCTCGGATTACTGAGGCTCGTTTGGATGGCCAGGTGGCTGCACTACCGAGTACACCCGCTAAAACGGTGGCGGCTGTAACATCTCAAAGACAAGCAATGCCGCGTCTTGGAGGGGTTTCGGGGACAACCAATACATCCAAACCACCAGTATTACCAAACCCTACTGGAACTTCCAAACCACTTGCAATTAAATGGATCTCGCCAGCTGAGCGACAGGAGCGACTTAATAAAGGGTCGTGTTTTAATTGCGATAATCGGTGGACACGTGGGCACAAGTGTCCTGGTAAATTTTTGTTGCTAATGACCGAGGAGGAAGAAGACATGGAAGTTGCGACCGGGGAAGGAGAAGGTGATGTGGTCGAAAGTGGAGATATATCAATCCTTAATTCACTTATTGGTCAGGGGAGTCCGCGTTCTCTCCAACTTTAGGGACAAATTGGTAAGGGTGATGTTCATGTTCTCATTGATAATGGTAGTACTCATAACTTTATTCGGCCCGATGTGGTTGAGAAAATGTGTTTACCTATCAAATCGACAAAAGCCTTCAAGGTCTATATTGGTATTGGGGCATCTATGTTGTGTGAAAATATGTGTTCCAGCATTACTCTTCGAATGCAAGGGGTGGTAATTGAGGTCGACTTATATGTATTGCCCATGCGCGGGCTTGATGTGGTGTTGGGAATTCAATGGCTCCAAAACTTAGGCAAGGTTACACATGATTATGCACATCAAACCATGGAGTTTATTATACTGGGCACTACCTATTCGTTGAAAGGTGATGATTAACTCCGCATGAAAAAGATAGGTTTTCACCAGATGCAGGCAATGATGGATCATGACAACATCTATGGAATTTATGAGATTCATCACCTCGCCAACGAGTTTGAAGTTGAAGAGATGCCACCTGAAACAGGGGTTCCACGCTTGGCTGAGCTCGAGCAACTTCTGCTCCGATTTGATTCAATTTTTCAGGTACCCACTACTTTACCTCCTCATCGTTCAATTGATCACCGTATACATTTATTACCCGAAACTAAGCCGGTGAATGTACGGCCTTATCGTTACCCGCACTATCAGAAAGGAGAGATGGAAAAATTGGTTAATGAAATGTTAAACCAAGGTATTATACGTTTTAGTCAAAGTCCCTTTTCCACTCCTATTTTGTTAGTCAAGAAGAAAGACGGGAGTTATCGCTTTTGTGTAGATTACCGGGCTTTGAATGCGGTTACATTTAAGGATAAATTTCCTATTCCAACGGCCGATGAGATGTTCGACGAACTTGGGGGAGCTATTATTTTTACCAAGTTAGACTTGCGAGCAGGTTATCATCAAATTCGGGTTCACGAAAGGGATGTTTACAAAACGGCATTTCGTACGCATGATGGTCATTATGAATTTTTGGTCATGCCTTTCGGGTTGACAAACGCACCATCTACTTTTCAGGCGACTATGAACCGTTTATTTGCACCATACTTGCGCAAGTTTGTGATTGTTTTTTTTATGACATTTTGGTTTACAGCACTATTGTGGCCGCGCATTTGGAACACTTGGAATGTATCTTTAATTGTTTGCAGGAACACCAATTTTATGTAAAAAAAACTAAGTGTGTGTTTGGAGCCGAGACACTTGAGTATTTGGGTCACATGATATCAGGGCGCGGAGTTGAGATGGATCCCAAAAAGGTAATGGCGGTACGTGATTGGCCAGAGCCAACGACGCAACGCCAAGTGCGAGGATTTTTAGGGCTAGCAGGGTATTATAGGCGCTTTATAAAAAGGTATGCAACGATGGCAGCACCTCTCACAGAATTATTGCGAAAGGATGGATTTAGGTGGGGCGATCAGGAGGCGGAAGCTTTTCGGAAACTTAAGCAACAACTCTCTACGGCACCCATCTTAAGTCTACCGGATTTTACCCAAGAATTTGTTGTGGAGGCTGATGCGTCCGACTATGGTATAGAGGCAGTATTGCTTCAACACAGTCGTCCTAGCTATTAGTTATTTTAGTCGGAAGTTAGGTCCAAGAATGCGCGCGGCAGCCACATACCAAAAAGGAATTGTTTGCTATTGTGGAAGCTGTCTATAAATGGCGTCAATATCTAGTGGGAAGGCGGTTTAAATTACGAACTGATCATAAGAGTATTAAGGAGCTCATGCAGCAAGTAATTCAAACTCCGATTCAACAAAAGTATGTACGAAAACTAATGGGTTTTGATTTTGTGGTCGAGTATAAGCCGGGGGTGTCGAATCAAGTCGCGGATGCTTTATCACGCATGTATGAGGACGAAGAGCTGGTTAAGGCTGAATTCATGGCTCTTAGTCAGCCCATTGTGGGGTTACTTGACAGTTTGAAGAATGAGAATGGAACCTTGGAGGAACTGCAGGTTTTGCACCAACAATTGGACAACGGGACCGGACCAGATGGGTTTCGGCGAGAACAAGGGTTGTTGATTTTTCGCGATCATTATTATATAGGCACGAAATCAAACTTGAAAGCCTTGCTACTACGTGAGTTCCATGATACACCAAGCGCTGGTCATGGGGCCGTTAAAAAGATGTTAGTCGGGCTTTGTGCATTGTTTTACTGGCGTGGTATGCGCAAAATCCGTGGAGGATTATATTAAGCAGTGTACGATTTTTCAACAAACTAATTACGCTACACAGGCGTTGGGCGGGTATCTTCAACCTTTACCAACGCCGGAAGGAGTATGGGAGGATGTTTCCATGGATTTCATCACGGGGTTACCACCTTCTAAAGGATTCACCGTCGTTTTGGTAGTGGTGGACCGTTTTTCAAAGTATGCTCTTTTTGGGGCATTGCCTACAAACTTTAATGGTCATATGGTAGCCGAGTTGTTTATGGAAATTGTGGTTAAACACCACGGGGTACCCAAAACTATTGTTTCTGACCGGGATCCGATTTTTGTTAGCAATTTTTGGAAGGAGTTGTTTCGGTTTAGTGGGACACAACTTAACCATAGCACGGCCTATCATCCACAATCTGATGGACAAACTGAGGTGGTTAATCGGGGTTTGGAACAATATTTGAGAGCTATGGTGTCGGATCGTCCTCAACAATGGGTGCGTTTACTACCTTGGGTTGAGTACTGCTATAACACTAGTTACCATAGTAGCATTAAAATGTCACCCTATCAAGCGTTGTATAGTAGATTAGCCCTGTCTTTAATTCCCTATCCACCTGGAGCTAGTAAAGTTGCAGCGGTGGATGAGCTTTTGATCGAACGGAACGAGGTGACACGACAGCTCAAGCAAAATTTGTTGGCTGCCAAATTGCGAATGGAGGAGAAGGCAAATCGTAAACGTAGGGATGTTGAGTTTCAGGTAGGCGATAAAGTGCTCGTTAAGTTACAACCTTATCGACAAATAACTCTTGCTAAACGCTTATCTAATAAACTTGCCAAGCGATTTTACGGGCCTTATGAGATTGTGGAAAGGATTGGAAAGGTAGCTTATCGTCTTGCTCTACCTGTAACAAGCAAGATTCATCCGGTGTTCCATGTGTCTATTCTCAAAGCTTTTTACAGGAAATGGTAGCGATATGGTGGCACAATTGCCAGAAGAATTCAAGGAAGGGCAACCCATGGAACAACCTCTAGGAGTTTGTGATTCTAGAATGGTGATGAAGAACGGAAAGTTCGAGCAACAAGTATTGGTTCAATGGACAAGTCGGTCTCCTGAAGAGGCAACATGGGAATGGTTGACTGAATTCAAAGCTGCATATCCTGCTTGTAACCTTGAGGACAAGGTAGTTTCTGAAGATAGGGGGAATGTTACGCCCTTGGGTCGAGGCAAACGAACCAAGAAAGCACCAAAGTGGCAAGAATCTTTTGTGATGGGCTAGGATTTATCTGCAATATTTATCTCAGTGTTTTAGGAATGTGTTTGTGTCGTATTAGGAATGTCTTTCCTGTCAAGAGTCCTTATTTAGGTAAGTTTCGTATTGTCTTGTGTTACAAGTTTGGTATTCGGCTATATATACCGAATAGGTTATTAATAAAAGTCCAGGTTTTGTCAAGTAAATCTCTATTCTCTATTCTCTATTCTTACGGAGCTTGCACACGCTATAGTGGTGCTATCTTGATACGAGTTAGGTCGTATCATTACGACTCTAATGTTAATGTGTTATACTTTGCAGGTAATTAGCTTTGTGAAAGAATTATTACTATCATATATGTACGGTTATGGAGGTGCTACTATTCACAAGGATAATAACGGAAAATATATTAGCATTTACTATTTAATGAATATTGTTACAACTCATAGTTAAACAGAATTCTAAACTTAGGTAGCGTTGATTTTCAAAGAGAACCTCTTATGATATGACTCACTGAGACATGTTTAGACATTATACCTAGTATAGTAGATGCCTTTTTTTTCTCGTTATAATGCGCTAAGAGTCTCAAATCTCTTAACCAACTAGATGTGGAGGCATAATGGACCGTGGACCGGGCCGAACCGAGAAAACCGGCCAGAACCGGACCAAACCTATTTCGGTCCAGTCCTTGGTCCACACTTTACCTCATGTTCGGTCATCGGTCCGGTCTGCTCTTACATACAACCGACCATTTTGTCTTCTCGGATCGTATCGACCGAAGAATTGGACCGGACCGGACATATTCGATCCGGTCATCGGTCCATGATTTTGGGCTAAATCGGTCTCAATCTGGTCCGGTCCAGGTTTGACCCGATGCCCACCCTTAATGTGAAGGCCGGAGGGGTTTCTTAATGTCTCTTAATGTCTCCTCACTTTTCACTTTTTTTTGTGTGTTTTTGTTGTTTTTTTTTTTTCAATTTTCTTTTTGTTTTTTTCTTTGGTTTTTTTTCTTAATTCTGTGCGATATTTTTTCTTAGACTTCTTTTATTATTGATGGTACGTCAAAGAGAATTACTTTTTTTTCTATATAAATAATGCTAAAAATAATAATGATAGATGATGCTCAAACACTTAGAAGTTTTTCAAACAATAATAGTATATAACTAGTTTGTGAAATTAAATTGTGACACATTTAATTTAAATATAAGGTTAAACTATTTCATTAAAAAATAGATTAATCAATTGACAATGTCAAGTATACTATGAAATGCTTTTTTTCCGCAATCTTATGATTGTAAAGTAAATGATATTGAAAATTTGTATAATGATGAAGAGGTTCAACCATATGAGCTACACCACATCAACAATATATGACTACTTTACAAGATTAAGCTGCGACACAATGTCCCTGAATTTTTTGTTTAAGACTTATTCCCACGTTGCTAAACTATGTTAATTTTATGACTCAAATACCCCATATGATGTTTAAACACATTTATGTTTCGTAAGAATAAAATTGATTTGTACTTATATCACTAGGACATTTAAAAAGTAAAAAAGCAAACAATATCATTTTATTCAGATTCAAACATTTACGTCCCAGATTCAGATACATGTATTGATGTATACAAAACAAATTCAAATTTAGAGTCTATTAATAAACAAGTAGCACCTTAAGTCAATTGTTAACTCTTTGAAGTTGAAAATCATGTGTTGAACATTTCAAACTTTTTGTTAAATTTTTTAATATGGCATTAAATATGAAATTATTATTTTTTATCATTTCTTCTTTTGATCTTTTTTATGTCAAACTATATTCCCAACATATTTTTTTTTTGATATATTTCTTTTATAGTGTATATACTTAATATAAGTTTATTTCATTTTTTTTATGTTTCTTATATATATGTGGCATTGTATCTTAAATGAGTTACTTCCTTCTCTTTTCTTTTTAGTGGATAACGAGATGGGAAATCCGCGCGTTGCCGCGGGGTGTTTTGCTAAAGAAGGAAAATCATAAGTAAGGGTAAGCCTATATGGTGCAGGCATGAAAGAAAAGAGAAAAGTGGCATTTACATTCATCCATGCATTGAAGGAGATTACAAAACTGAGAATTGTTTGCAGTGCTGTCCAGTTACATTGATCCATGCATAGGAGCAGATTATATATCTCAGAAGTGTTTGCAGTGTAACTGCTATACAACAGATTTTTTAACCCGCGCGTTGCCGCGGGGTTTTTATTACGCAAGTGGCCGAGAAAAGAGAGGGACGATCCAGACGACCGGAAAATTTCTTTTCCGTTGTGTCCTCTCTGAGCGCCAATCCAATTGTAGCATCTCGAGAAGATTTTTTGGGTACTATCTGCCTGTTATGAGACCTCGATCTTTGGTAACTTTTGCAACAACAAACTCCTTCATACTTGCTATGTTGTAACCTGGCTGCATTTGAAAAATATACAAACGAAGTTGAAGAATTCATAAGTATATTAGAAGCGTAAAAATGCAGAAATTTCTTATCATTACTGACATGAAACTATTGTAAAAAAAAAAAAAAAAAAAAAAAAAAGCAACAACACTGTAGCTATAATATAATTTCTATCTTAATAAGATTAATCTTTTGTCAGTATCTTAATGACTTAACATGGGTAAGAACTAAGTTGAGCATTCATCAAACTGAACATGGTATAGAAGTGTATATATATTGAATTGTGAATAGGACAATCTAAAGTATCTATATCGGGTTACAATCTTTTCTTGGTCCACTGTATTGCCTGGAAACTTGAACATAAAGTTCATTTGTAGATAATCGGTTAACAAAAAAGCATAACTAAAAGACATAAAAGATAGATAAACCTTATACCATTTGAAAGAGAACCTAGTCCATGTTTATGCTATCAGTATGTGCAACATAACCAAGAGAAGTAGCTGAGCTTTGGACTTCGTTGCCATCAGTAAAGCAGGTAATCTTGTTAAAAGGGATCACCGTCATTAAAGATCTTGTATCCGTTGTTTCCGACCAAGAAGAAATCGCTGTAGAGACACAAACATGTGTAAGTCAAGATATATAGAGGCAACTTTACCTAACAAACATGAAAATCCTCTATATTTGCTCTTGTGATGTCCATTGCCAACGCCAAAATGCAATAAGCACTACCATTCATCACATATTCATGTATACATACTTGTAAACAGTAACTGGAAGGACCTCATAGCATTGTTATATGTATTTTAATCAAGATATTATACTCACTGTAAAAACCCTGGTTACATACATGGCAATTGTTTGTTCAAAATTTGATAGTCATAGGACCAAGCCTAATATTTGAATCAAGACATATATTACATGATTTACAGAAACATAATGCAACTAACAGCAAAAAGATACCACCATCATACATTATTGCAAAGAGGTGTCTGTCTATGCGTTTAAAAGTTGTCAATAATCAGTTTCACCTATTGCGAAGTTGATATCAACACATCACTATTCACAGTTCAATAAAATTCAATTTTCTCTATTAGTTTGAGAGTAATCGCAGACCATGAGGAATTGTAACCACCTGTGCGTTAATATTAACCTCCCTTTTTGACAATGTAAATTCAATACCTGTTTGAGTCGCTACATAAACTGTACTACCACACCCATAATGCCACCTCTATCAATAATCAATCAAAAATCAGCAAACCCCCCAAAAGAATTAGAGGCATTAAGATGCTTTGCTTACCCCTTGACATCATCCAGCAGATGGAATGGCTCATAATGCTTTTGTTTAGTTGCATCCACTTCTTTTGCACCCGATGTTGACCTGTGAACACTGTATGAGCTGACCTTGTTCGGTAATCCATAATCGTTTGTTACTTTTCATCTGCAATTCACCCAAAAAAACTCAATAAACTCCAAAAAGACACAAAACTTCGATCACATTTCATGCAATTATATAATCATTAACCTTGATTAAAGTGGGCCTAACACGAAAATTTGTGCAGCACATACAATCAAATTTGTGAGCATTCAAATCTAAGAGCATTCATTTTAACTAATGTAACATTACCATAAGCATAAGCAATGGACGACGTAGACTTATTCCCCACAATCGCCTCTCCATCTGCATACGACGCTATCTCCTCCCCTTGTTTCATCTGTCTCAGATTGTTAAATAGTTTAAAAAGTGACCCAAGTGAGATTCAAAAGCATATTTGCAAGTTTTTGGTAGAATTCGACACAAAAGTAACAGGCTACACATACCTGAGGTTGTGGGAAAAAGACGGCATATCCTGTTATTCCGGGTCCAATCTCTGTTACATTAAAGAACATATTATTCACGACACACACATCTCGTCATTATCAGATAACGAAGTTGCTTTCAATATATGCTCATGTGCATAATTATTTCATCACAGTCATGATTTCGGACTACTTATTTTTATAGACTACTTTCTTACCAACATGGGCTTATTTAACTAAAATAATATGATAATTAGCCCCACCAAAACCAACAATAAAGCACTTAAATACGCAATAATCCCCAGCACCCCAGCAAGCAGGTGGCGCACAAAAAAATACCAACATATCAAGAATAATTCATTGGATATTATCGTAAAATTTTCAAAGGTTAAGGTTAAGCTTCAAATTGTTCCATGTTTCATTCAAGCATGTGGTAAAGTTACTATTACAGCTTCTAATTTCAAAATCAAGTGTTCAAAAGTCAAGCTAAAGTCTCGAGTTCAAATGTTGATTCGTTTTGACATTAGCTCTAAAAATTCATTATAGAGTTGCTGCGTATTGGGAAAAAAAAGTGCAGCATATGAAACCATGGATAAAACCTTATTTTTTTTGCGACTGTGAGATAAAAAGATGAAAAATGAGCTATAACGTTAGAAGCTTTCTTAGATGAAATGTAGATTAGGTAAACAACGATTGTAGATTTTTAAGATATTAAGACATTGATACTTACTCAAGGGCATGGAAAACAACTTCTATCACATCTTTTTGTACCTACGACATAATGCGGGCCGACTTCATTTTATAACCCACCCTTTGTCGATCAACTCCTTCATGCAATTGCATCCGCTATACCACTTACTGCCTAAGTTTACTCCAAGCTGTCCTACTTTCCCCTTTCGTATTTCAGGCCTGCAAATATAAAAGTCAGTCCGTTACAAATGCAAAATCGATCATGCACAATTCCAAAACATGTAAGAACCTAACTTGTAAAACCTCTGCAAACAAAATTTCATACCATATAAAAAAACCCAACCCCAGACCACTCTTTTTACAGCATACATGCACCCGTGAATTTGTTTCAAGACTTTGAATAGACAGCTGAAGTCTCCAGCACCAATTGGCCAATTCTACGAACCATTACTTGTCTTCTGATCTACAAAATATTATAAAAAAAAGTATTACTACATTTGTTGTTTACAAAATAAGAAAATCCAAACACTATTTAGTATTTATCAAAGTCCTTATTTTAAACATACATACCTGCTTATACTTATATCACAGAATGTAAAAAGATAAGCGAGTCACAAATATTAATCACACAGCAAGAACAACAACAACAACAGCAGCTAAACAAACTTCTATTCAAAATCAACAAACTATAAATGAAATTGAAATAAACACAGTGACCTATAAGACGAACTTCCAAGTTACTCTAAACTCATTATTATCATATTCACATTCCATTATAACGTGTACAACAAAAGGAAGACTTTAAGCCGTCAAAATAAGCTAATCCAAACACCCCCTAACAAAGCGACAGCACCGACATAAAAACCTAAATAAGCTCATAAGTCAAGAAAATAAGATAATCGGAACATCTTCAAATCATGCCTTATAAATAAGCCCCATAAGCTCAACTAAGCAACCAATTAACCTACCAGCCTAACCACAAACAAAAACACANAAGCTATAATAAAAAAGCTCGAACTTAGCAAAACCCCAAAAAAAAACCATAAATTTAAAAATAGACGAATAATCAATCACACGTGCTAAAATGAATTTTAAGAATGTTGCTGAAATGAATTTTAAGAATAGACGAATAATCAATCACGCGTGCTAAACATGTCTTAGAATCATAATTTTTAGAGTTATCAACCTACCCATGGATATAGTTAGGTAACTTAATATGCAATGGATATAAATTAATGATATCAATGAACAAATGTTCAATATTATGAATTTCTTTGATTTACTACATGATACCATTCCTGATAAAAGGTACAGTAAAATGAGAACAAAAAAATAGGGAAAATGGAAGAAATTCATTCACCTTGAGTTTCACCTCGGCTGATCCCACACATATAGTAGTCGCATCACTGACCAATAAAGTACCAGCAGATACTTCCTGCGGCAAACAACCATTAGGAGACGGTTACTGAATTTTTTTTCAGCCGTAATTTTAAAAAACAGTTAAACCATTATATTGTAAAACAACAACAAAACATTAATCACTAACTGAGTAAAAACAAACACCTTACTTAAAATCGGGAATGCAATTACATGTTCTGCAAATACATAGCCCAATGGCGCAACCAACGTCAAACCAATCTTAAATGAAACCTGCACACAACATTAACATGTATCGAAGGGTAAGTTATATGGAAATAATAAAGTGAAGTTTTTAGATTCGGAACCCTTACCTTGAATACTCTTCAAGAAATTGAGTGTCACCAAATGCTTCATCACCTCCTTGATTTCACAATCCAAAAAGAGCACCAATGTTACTGCCACTTTTGCAGGCACACCACTTTTGCAGGCACACCACCTGAACACACCTACTGAACCACACAACCGAACCTCAATATGTTGTCACCCACCCATATGCATTCTGTCAAAACAACCCGTAAACAATACATGTATAAGATGCTAATTAGAAGGCTTAGGAGTCAATTCATCATAGCCTACTTTATCTAACATGCCGAAAAGGAATACATCACAGATAAAAGGTCATCAACAACACATGAGCGTAGAAATACTGGGTTTTCGATGACCTTTTATCAAAGTAGCTAATCTCACATAAATTAGAACACAGTATTAACAAATACAATAGCAATTTCAACTGTATAATGTTATATAGTTATGGAAAAACATTCATATTTCATACGCAATCATCAAACACATAACAAAGCTGCTTCCTCCCAGTCACTTAAACATACAGATAACCCCTTCCTCCCAAAACCTGTTTTGTAGAAAAATCGCAGCTACCTCATAGTTTAAGAACAGAATATGTAAACCAATTATTGGTAGTTTTGCTTTTTAGAATTATTTATGTATACATCTATGGGTTCACAATATACTGTGTGTTTGGGAGACCTTATTTGAAAAGCTTATGGTAACACCTCTTTAAAATACAGATTGCAGTACGTATATAAAAAAGTTAGTAAGTATATAAAAAAGCTAATCAGAGGTGGCATTTTGGGGCTGTTTAACTGCATAATTTCTTCTAAATTACCTAATCCAAACACCTCCCGTCGTCTAATACTGATACCATTCACCATTACTTTTGCCATTTTCATAGGTAATGAGTAGATGATGGTATCTGCGTCACAGTGTATAGAAGAGCACCAGGAATTTAATAACCAATACCAGCAAATGATTATGCGCAAAAATGTTTGGTTCAGAATTGCGAGTGTGGAACCGGATAAGAGAGCGGGCAACCCGCCATGGATGCAAACACGTTGTCGTGCTGCCCAGCCAAGATACGGGCCAGTTCCACCCATCACGATCCAGAAGTGGCTCCACAACTCACATTTATTGGGATCTTTTTAGGCCATTTCTTTGCCTGACCCGTTCGCTGCTGTTGCTTCTTTATTTCCATCAAGCTCAGACTCTTAAACCAAATAAGGTCAAAAATATTCAAAATCCGCCATGGCTGCAAAGAAACACGGTTGCATGATCATGCCATCCGGTCCTCGGCCCGCCAACCTACAGATCAAATCTTAGATGACCCACTTCATTTGTCTCAGAAAATGGCTATTCATCATCATAGCCATAAATAAAGCAACAACAAATGTAATGCATGACTGCAAAGCGGTACCCAAAACCTGCTATGGCTGCAACCACATGGCTGCCATGCCAATATAGCCGGTTTGGCAAGCAACGCTTAGAAAACAGGCACCGAATACCAGAACAACTTGCCTTTTCGAGCAGCCTTTAGAATATACATCAGTAGTGCTGGAAATCACCCAGCTATTTCCATCTTGTATAACCAAGGCTCAGAGAAATTNAATTATGTCGGCAGAAACAAACCAAAGTAATACGAAACCCTAAATATAAACAAGAACCGATGAGTCGGTTAAGGATTAGATCTCGAAACCCTAATTGATAAACGATTAGGGATTTAGGGTTAAGTAAATAGGGACGATTTATAGAATAGCAAAAGGAATACCAGCCCTCCACCCAAACAAATCAGATTCTAAGTTGTTAATTCATTAATCCCAGAAAAGATTAAAGAAAAAACAATCGAGCAGCCTTTAGAATATACATCAGTAGTGCTGGAAATCACCCAGCTATTTCCATCTTGTATAACCAAGGCTCAGAGAAATTAGTCAAAAAAGCGGGAGCACGCACAATGGCTACAACCGTAGTCGGCTGCCATGCCAGTAAGCGGCCACGCTGACCTTTAATCGACTTCACCCATCCTCATCATAACCAATTAGCACATCACGCAAACACCATCTATCTCCACCGACCTAAACACACAAACCACTAAACCGTCACCAACAATCCAAACACTAAATACACACATCATAACGGAAACTTTGAACATATATACAGTTTATTACAACTTAGCTTAGATTTAGTGTTCATGAGCTTTTGTGCAGACACGGTTTTGCTTTTGGTTTCTCAAAACAAAATAANCATAGTCGGCTGCCATGCCAGTAAGCGGCCACGCTGACCTTTAATCGACTTCACCCATCCTCATCATAACCAATTAGCACATCACGCAAACACCATCTATCTCCACCGACCTAAACACACAAACCACTAAACTGTCACCAACAATCCAAACACTAAATACGCACATCATAACGGAAACTTTGAACATATATACAGTTTATTACAACTTAGCTTAGATTTAGTGTTCATGAGCTTTTGTGCAGACACGGTTTTGCTTTTGGTTTCTCAAAACAAAATAACTAAAAAAAACACAACGACCCCAAAATTAAAAAGGCCACTATAACCAAGCAAACTAATAAGGCAACCCTATAACCTAAACACCCCGCGAAGAAATGGCTGTTCTCACAAACCTATTTCCTTAGCGATACCTACAACACCAATTTGAAAAACCAAATTAGAGACGAATCCATCCAACCTCATCACAGACAACATTAACATAAGAAATCAAACATGAATCAACAAAAAAATACATCTTTATGTTACCACCTGATCCCAAACTTATCACAGACTTACATGATAACTTGGGACGTATTTTTTTAACCTCATAACCAATATTGTAACTTACTACAGGAGTAATACTTATGGGTTCATAGAACATGGTAAATCTTAAGGCGCAACCCTAGAAACTGAAAACCCTAATCTAATTTAATGAAGTACAACAGTCACAGCAAACACAATTAAATCAATTAGAACCCTAAATAAATAAAATCCATTTATCTCAAAACCCTAACCTACTTACTTAGCAGAGAATACACAAATAGAATACTACTAAACTAACACAAATCACACACCAAACGTGAATCACACATAAACCCAGAAAGAAAAAAAAAATAAAATAAAAAATAAATAAATAAAAGGAAATCCAAACCTTATCACAACGCAAAGACTAATTTTTTCAGATCTGTTATGCACACAGTCTTTGAAGATAAGGCATCCAAAGATATAGGTGAAAAAAGGGCTGGACAACAACTATAACACATGGATCATTTTTGCACCACAAATGCAATAAAAAATTAATTTCACTATTGAAATTACTGTACATCCCCTCACAGGCAACTGTAGTTGCAAATGGGTTAAATTTTTCGGTTCGGGTCATGCTGCAATGAGGTTGAGCTGGGTGGCCGGAGTTGAAATATTCGGATCCCTCCAGTGAACGTGAAGTGTGAGAGAGAGGCGACAGTGACGGGTTTTATCAAAACCCACATTTTCGTGTTTGGGTCGGGGCGGAGCAATTTAGAATAGAAAATGGGCTAGCAAAGCCCAACAAATAGTATATAAGTATAATTTGGGTCGGGGCGGAGCAATTTAGAATAGAAAATGGGCTAGCAAAGCCCAACAAATAGTATATAAGTATAATAAAAGTGAAATACTCTGTAAAACATGTCGTTAACAAAACTATAGCTAGCGAGTCATTGTTTTTTATGGTATAAGTTAAACTTATAATTCTCACGATAAAAGAATTGAAACATATAGAAACATATAAACCCATGCATAACGAGTTGCGGTGATATTAATACCAAAATCGGTTCATTTTTTGTGGATGAGTACATACTAACGTACCGGCATGCCGGTAATTGAAGTAACCAATGCTGTAGCTATGTGGAGGGTAAGGTGGGTCATGGCCCACCTACAAAGCCTAACAATTTTACATATGTATCATGCAATAAAACCCAATATAGTAAAGTGTATCTAGTGTTGATTTTTAGCTCATCTTAAAAACTGTTAACTTATACTAATCAATATATCTTTTATTGATTTTTGGCTCATTTTAAAAACTGATACTATAATTTTACATCGGTATCATGCAATAAATAGTTTAGATGATTTTAATGATGTGGATGAATGTCGTGTGCAACTAAAACGCTAAATGAACAAATTTGTTGCAACATTTTTACGTAGTTATATATTATGATGTTTTTTTAGCAATTGCTAACGTCTTTTAAAAAAAATTGCCCTTTAGANATAGTTAAATATTAATGTGTTTATTTGGTTTCATTAATGACCATTTAGCTGCATATTCAAGTTAAAAATGAAGCAAGGAATCTATTAGAAAGAATTGGTTATCATAGTTCAAGTGAAGCACATGCTAACAAGACAAGTACTCAAGTATTTAAAGGCTTCCAGATTGTATTCGCATTGTTCCTTGATTTTCTGCAATAAATGAGCATATAAATTATGTTGGATAATTTTAAGATAAGTTGAGATTTCTACTTAAAAAGATTAAGTAAATGATTTTGTAAAAGATAATGGGTTGTGAATCAGACGAGCCACTTCAAGTAACTGTGATTGCCATGTTGAAATCGGACTGGAACAAATAATTTTTAACCAAAAACTGTACAGTATTGCTTGGTTTCGGTTTGTAACAGTTTTTTTCTCAGATTTGTTTATATGTATACCTATTCTTGCTGAAATTGAAGTAACAACTTTTTGGCTGATAGGTAATCTTCGATACTACTAACAAATGTTATGTATCTTGTTTTTACTTGATTCAATAAAATTAAGTGATACAAAATCCAATAACAAATTACACAACAGTTAAAACGAGTAATATTTTCTTCTATATCCAAAGAATGGTCATTCAGTCCTTGCTTTAAAGAGAAATTTAAAAATCAAATTACGTAGCATAAAACCATAGTTTAATAATTAAGTTTAAAGAATAATGCATAGCATAAAACCATAGTTTAATAATTAAGTTTAAAGAATATCATCTTCTCACACTTTCTATTTTTAGATGGAGCAAGCTAGTAATAATGGATTGGTTGTCATGTTTCAGTGAAACTAAATGCCAACCAGTTGAGTAGTATTTTAAAGGGTTTAGAGCTCGTATTTTGCATCCAATCTTGATTTTTTTTGTCATAATTACGGGAAAGTAAGCATATGGAATTATGGATGTGCTGGATGAAATTTTTTAATAAGTTAAGATCTGATTAGGAATATCACGTTTTACCGTTTAATGATTGGTAGCGAGTCACGCGAATCTTGTCAAGTAAAGGGTGTTCATTAGGATTGATACTAGACCATAATCAAATACCAAATGAAAAGACAAATACTGGGTCGATCTAAATTAAGTTGGTATTTTTTATTTTATTTTTTCCGTTTTGTTTGTTTTATAGTTGTTTGTGTTTGTTAAAATTGCGTAAGGTGTGTGATGATAATTTAAGATATTCTACGATAATTTTGTGTATTCGGCTTTTTATATGCTTCGGTCTCATTTAATCCTTAGTGTTATAATTTAAGAGAATCATTTTATTTCTAGCCACAACATAGCTAAAAAACAAAGAGCGATTGATGGCTTTCGTGTGTTCATATGAGACTTGATACGTCATCTAAAAAACAGACATCTTGACAGTTGTTTAGTGGTTAATAAACCAACAGTCGCAATGGTACGTTGACCAATAATCATGTTGGCTATGTTTTGTCGGTAAAATTAGTTAAGTCCTTTAACAAAGTGAGACCCCAACTAGGGGCACTGCCGACCTAAACGAGCGTGTCATAATGACGAATTAACAACATTAAAACAAGGCATATCAACAGAACAATCACCACGAACTTTATTCAAATTTAACATTAACATTTCATTGTTTTAATAACCAAATCCTACAAATACACCGGGCTTCGATAAGATATACTTATCGGATTTATACGCTTGTTTGTATTCACTCTTATTTGATATAGGACCAAAAATTTAATTCTTAACAAGTTTCGGTACATGCAACACATCAAACAAAGTAATAGCTTTGCTAGAACTTAATTCCAAACACCACACTTCTTTTTCCAAAAACATGAGCGAAAAGACATCACCCATGTAAAGAACATATTCTTCTTTCACCGGCTTATATGTCTTAAACCAGCAACGATATTTGCAAACATGAGATGTGGCACCAGAATCAATCCACCATGCAATATCATCAATTTGCAACCATGTACTAAATTCTGACATTTGTCTAGGGTATGGTCCTTAGACCCTTTCTCGAATCACAAGTGCTTACGTCGTCCCTCTTGTTTTTAAAACAGCAATCCTTCTTAAAGTGACAAGATTTTCCACACTTACAACATGTCATTTTAGGTTTCTTGTTGGAGCCGAAACTGTGTTTCTTTCTTTTCTTTCTTTTTTTTTTCTTTTTTGTTATTATTCTTTACACCCTCCTAAATCATATTCATCGAGAGTCTGACAACTTCTTTCCTTTGCCCTTGTCACTTTCCTGTACCCTCAGATATTACCTAAAGCGCAAGTGACTAGTAAGTTGCACCAATGTCAAATCGTCTTTGCCATGTTTCAAATTGTGTTTAAAATCCTTCCAGAAATGAGACAACTTGTCAATCACACTTGAAACATCCATTTTATGATTGTGTTGTGTATATTGTCCAAGAATTCTAAGGAGTTGGTTGAAATATTCCATGTTTCAAATCATTTTTGCCATGTTTTAAACTGGGAACTGCGACCCCAACCATGGGCGCCGCCTCTAGGACTGTGCAAGGGGCGCTGTCCCTTGACCCTCATGTTTTTGTCATGGTCGAAAACATATTAGATCAAACGAGTGTGCATTCTACAATTCCTTAACTCCCATCCGAGCGTAGGATGAAATCTCATCGGTTTGTAGTAAATCACAATCACTTAAAGTAGTTTATGACACTAAAATCACCGACAACGTTTTCAACATATGCTCGCACATTGCAATAAGACAATTTTAATGACAATCTTTTGTGATCTAGCCTTATTTCGTTATACGCTTCGATGTGATACGCTTGGATGTAAAAGTGTACGTACCTTATATCAATTCAACTAAAAAAGAATTTAATAAAAATTGAAGTATTATTTAGATACGTATGAGACCAAAAAATTTATTTGGTTAACGGTCCTATTTTGATTAAGGTGTATTTAAAACCTCACTCAAGTCCAAATCAAAATTTTGGAAAGATGTAAAACTGCAAGTTTAAAATAAACCTTTCACCTTTTGGATGAAATCTATAACACATAACACAATATAAGAAAACACATCAACAAAACATAATTTAAATATTGACAAATAAGATAGCTTGATTTCGACACACTAACCCCTTATAAGTCAATGAAAGTCAAAATTTAATAAACCATGGTCAACATAATAAAAAAAAATGCATAATTTCTCCAAATACATGTACTTAATGGTTAATATTGAATAATTGTGTAGTAAAGTTTAAATCATAAATTAGGTGGGCTTGAAATTGGGCCAAGATAGGGCAAAAAGTGGATCGAATAAATTGGCTTTCAATAGCGTAAAGGAATAGAAGTATGTTTTTTGTTTGAGTGTTGATATATAGACCTACAACATAGACCTACTAATGGACCTAATTCATTCATTTCATGACAAGTGTTAAACACTAATTCTCTCTCATCATTTTTCACCAATTAATTTTTCAAATGAACCAATCAAATCTTTAGGTCTAATTTTAGGTCTTAGTTTTAGGCATACAATTCATTTTCCTTTTTGTTTATTTGTTCAACTGTTCCCACTTTCAGATTTTTTACTTCTAACAGCCTTCAACAACTTAGAAAAATAAATTCAAACGTAGTAAGAAACATTTTTGATATTTGAAGGCATAAAAACTTAATACAATTTGGTTTTGATACAAGACCAACATACTCAATAAAATCTACTATTAATTTGAACGAATAATCAGGTTAAAAACTGGTTTTTTAACTCTTGAAAAATGGAAAACAAAATTAATTGATGTTTTCCTATGGTTTTTCAACCCTGTCATTCAGGTTCATAACATTTAAAACAATAAACTCTTATCACAATGTTTGTACTTCGTACATACAATGAGTAAACAAATTATCAAAGATATGAAGTTGGTTTCATACTTCACGACGTGCCTCTAACCTAAAAGAAACGATGGTAAGTTTTTGTTTATCAATATGGAGAACCGTTTAACAAACAACTCATAAAACCGTTTTCTCAACATTTAATGAAACGTCTTTTTTGTATTACTTTTTTTAATCGTTTTTTGGCATCATTTTTGTTATTTATTGAGTATAAATTGGTTTCAGTTGTTTATGTCTACATTATTAGGATCCTTAGGTTTTTAATTAACCTGCAATTGAATTTATAAAGGAGTATTATAAGAATGTTTTCTTAACACTTTAACTTTCTTATTGTCGTCCGTTATATGATATTACGCTCATTATGCCTCATAGGCCATAGCACATAATTATCAGCATGTACGTAGTAAATTTTCTACTTGTAGCATCTCGCTACATCACCACCGTTCAAGACGGTAATGGAAGAGGATTGAGAGATCTTAAAAGAAAAGATATTGAAAAGTGTGGAATGTTATATACTTGGTATACATATAGTAGAATTGTGTAAAGAGTAAATCATAGTCATTAAATTACTTTGATCATGGCGATTCATTTGAGACTAGACACGCAGTATAAGTACATGAAAACACAAGATATGATACTCAAGTGTCGTCAATGTCAATAAAAAAAACATTTGAAAACACTTATAGCACTTTTTTACACGAAGCCGATGAACTTTAACTTTTTTGCATCGTTGTGACATCCAATTGTATTTTCTTGCACCATTATGCTATTTTTCTAGATTGTCAATAGATAATAACCTAACCTTGCAATCCTTAGCCCACATTGTCGCTCTAGCAATCATCCCGAGTCTATACGATCCATATTAGCGATAGAGTTGGTTCCAAATTTTAATATGGAATTACCATCCACGTAGAGGTTCAATCTTTGTATTAACCACCATCCATCAACACGTTCTTATCATTGTAGTAATACCCAACATGATAGAAAAACAAATACAACGGAATGAAAACAAGGTTCAAACTCATTCCATCACCTAGTCATTTTTGGGTATAAATGAGTTGAGTTGCGCTTGAGCTCCTCGAGCTCAAGTTAACGATCTCGAGTTTAAGTTGAAGGTCGTTTAATAAACAAGCTTAAGCATGAGCTTCAGACATACAACTTGATTAGGCTCACAAACCTAATCGAACTTCTACATATAAAATATATAAAAATGGTATAAATATTTATCACATGGTTAAGTAATAAAGATGCATAAATGAGACACATTAGTCGATATCAGAATGCCAAGTAAAATTCTTTTAAAAGACACGGAATAAAATGAGTCGGGCTTAAGCCTTTTTGAACTCGGGTTATGTTCAGCTTGTTTACACCCGTAATTATCCATGTCATCGATCTTTCTTTTTATTGCAGTTGTTGCACGAAACACATATTATATAAAATCACAATCTTTTTAAAGATCACTCAATACTATAGCAAGAAAGGTTTTCGTGTCGTTAACTTCTTAAAGAATATACATAAATAATTATATGTCGTTAAATTCTTAAAGATTAAAACTTTAAACAAGAATAATGATGTATAAACTCTTGTAGTATGGAGTCTTTGGTGTTTACAACTTGCATAGAATATGGGCACAATTAGCGTTTGAAATTAGCAGTTTTTTACAAAAGCATAACGCAGACCAGTTTAAACACTTACAAGAATATTCATTTAAACGCTTACAACTTACAAGAATATTGATTTAACGCATAAAGTTTAAAAAAGAAATAACCTATAAACAAGAAACCGAGCATAAAGATAAAAACTTTAATTTATGGCAAGAAACAAAGTAGTATTTAAACAAGAATTAACCTATAAACAAGAAACCAAGCATAAAGATTAATCTGGTTATTGGTATATTCAAAGCAAGCTCTCTCGCACACGATCGTGCCCCTTTATGCAACCATCCATACGCATCAACTGCCACTAGACAACCGTCAAGATCCTGTAGGTGAGAATCTTCCATGTAATCTTGTGAATTCATTTTTGAACTTTCGACCTTTTGTATGTCTCGGTTTCATGAAATCCTTACTGTAATAATTTAAGAGAATCATTTAATTTCTAGCCACAAGATAACCAAAAAAACAAAGACTGATTGATTGTTTTCGTGTGTTCATATGAGTATGTTTTTTAGTTTATTTGTTCGATTGTTCCCACTTTTAGATTTTTTACTTCTAACAGCCTTCAACAACTTAAAAAATAAATTCAAACGTAGTAAGAAACTTTTCTGATGTTTGAAGGCATAAAAACTGAATACAATTTGGTTTTGATACCAGACCATCATACTCGATAGAATCTACTATTAATTTGAACGAATAATCAAGTTAAAAGCTGGTTTTTTAACTCTTGAAAAGTGGAAAACAAAATTAATTGATGTTTTCCTATGGTTTTACAACCTTGTCATTCACGTCCATAACATTTAAAACAATAAACTCTTATCTGTACTCCGTACATATAGTGAGTAAACAAATTATCAAAGATATGAAGTTGGTTTCACACTTCACGACGTGCCTCTAACCTAAAAGAAACGATGGTAAGTTTTTGTTTATCGATGTGGAAAACCGTTTTAACAAACAACTCAAAAAACCATTTTCTCAACATTTAATGAAAAGTCTTTTCTGTATTATTTTTTTAATCGTTTTTTCGCATCATTTTTGTTATTTGTTGAGTATAAATAGGTTTCAGTTGTTTATGCCTTCATTATTAGGATCCTAGGGTTTTTAATTAACCTGCAATTGAATTTATAAAAGGAGTACTATAAGAACGTTCTATTAACACTTTAATGTTCTTATTGTCGTCCGTTATATGATATTACGCCCATTATGTCCTCATAGGCCATAGCACATAATTATCACCATATGCATACTAAATTTTCTACTTGTAGCATCTCGCTACATCACCACCGTTCAAGATGATAATGGAAGAGGATTGAGAGATCTTAAAGGAAAAGATATTGAAAAGTGTGGAATGTTATATACTTGGTTATACATGTAGTAGAATTTTGTAAAGAGTAAATCATAGTCATTAAATTACTTTGATCATGGCGATCCATTTGAGACTAGACACGCAATATTAGTACATGAAAACACAAGATATGTGATGTGTCGTTGTATAGGTGATTATTCCTTATCAAGTTTTAATATTTATATTTTGCCGACTTAACCTATAACAGCACTAACGGGCAGTGTACCCGATCAATGTAGCCTAGTTGGTAAGTAGGATGTCGATCACTAAGAGTGGATTTCTAATGTACTAATTCTAAATGTATTCGACTCTACTAAATTAATCTAAACTAATGCAAAAAGGGGGGTTCAGCCTGAGAGACTGGCACGGGTTTGGTTTTATACTAAACTAATTATACTAAACAAACAATAGAAGTTATGAAAATACCAATAGACAAGAAGAACGTGTTAACCAAGTTTAGTCATATATGATTAAGTTTTGATGAATTCCTAAGACCTGCAGTGATGGTGCTCACGACTAGGCGCGGTCAATCCTACCTCTCGTTTACCTAGAGTCTAGATTCCATTCAATTAATCCTGTCATAATTAATAGGAATCCGCATAAAGCTGCTTAATAATTACTTTTTTTATGAATAAATAGCTTGTCACTTGTTTTATTGCTAGTTTTATATGATGAGTATCGTAATCTAATCTGTCTCGTTGGATCTCATTATATCGGCGAGTAAACCCTTAATGATTACTTATGTCTAAAAGTTATTTACTAACTGATCAGGTTAGTTACGTAACCGTGGGAGGAGGTATGGCAGCCCCGAACAAACCACTGATAGACACAAAGATTATCAATGCACTAATATAAGTCACCAAAAAAACATCATATAAAATTTAATAGATGGGATAGCAATTTTAAGGGGTTCGGTATGGTAGCCAATAACAGCCTATCAATCCTGATGGATTAAAGCTTACTAATACAATAGAACAAAACTACTTAACATAAGTAATTAGAACGAAGACTGAGCAACCAATCGAATTAGGAACACATCAAAACATCAAATAATCATAAACTTGGCTAACACATAAGAGTGTTAACCCATAATCTCTGTAATAAAGCACATAACAACATAATCATAATGAATAGAGTATTAAACATAATGAATATGATACGTTGACAATGATTGGAGATGTTCTTCAAGGATAATTAGGTCTTCAAGGTTGATCTTCTGCTGTTTAGAGGGGTCTTGATCATCTGGGAATGACCCTAAGGGTTCCCAAGGATACCCTAATTCGTAAATGAGTCCGGTATTTATAGATTCTGAAATCAGGGTCGATACGGCGCATCTAGAGAGTTAGATGCGCCGCATCTATAAGTAAACGTAGCCTCCAAGTCTGAAACTGACCAAATATGGCGTATCTAGAATTCTGATATGGAGCATCACCCAATACGGCGCATCTAAAGACCTAATGTGCCGCATCTCCTTCATAAACAGATATCTTTCCTTTTTCTCTTCGCGTGGCCTTTTGAACGGGCAAAAACATAGTCCGGATGAAGATTTTATGGCCAAAATACGAAAGCATCTTCAAGTGTCGACTTGTAATCTTTGACTTCTCCTTTAAGCTTCTAATCTTCACTTGATGTCTCGGTAAGGATTGTATATGGCCGATACGGCCCATCGGATTGGTCCGATGCGGCGTATCAAAGTAACTTCGCGTGGGGTCCAAGATAATAATATTCACGAATATTCTTTCACCGCCTTTAGATGCGGCGTATCTTCTTCTGTGTCTTGGATCATATTTTGGTGAAGTCTTGAGAGTGATACGCCGTATGTATGAAATGTAATGCGGCGTATCTAGAGTAGAACAAGTTGGTTCTTCTTCATTGACCAAAGTTTCATATGCGACGCATAATAAAATCAAATGCGGCGCATGCTTCAAAGTCAGGCAATGATCTTTAATCTCTTCAATTCAGCAGACTTTTCCAATCTTGATCATTTGGCTCCACTTTACGTCCATAATAGCTAACTTTCACCAAATGCTTGTTTATAACTGAGAATTACAAAAGTAAGCGATTAAGTATCAATTCCCATATAAAATAATACAAAACAAGCAATATACATAGGATAAATGATGCTAATAAAATTTACTTATTTGATGTCATCAAATATCCCCTCACTTGAACTTTACTTGTCCCCAAGTAAACCTTAGATTAAACTTATGAAAATGTATCCTAAATAGGATGTATTTTTACAATTAATCACTTATTCGTTTCATCATAATTGCACAACCAAACACTTAACGAATTAGAAGTAAAATAAAATATTTCGATAAAAGCAAATCTAATCGTTTAACTGTCCAGTCGTGACGAATATTCTATCATAAGCTTAGAAAGGATACACATCTCCCCCACTAAAGCTAAGGAGTGACAAGTCTAAAGCGGTAAAAAGGGGTTTTGAGGCTTAGGGGTTAAACCTAGCTTCGTTCAAACATCTCCTGCATAAACTTAAAAGATCGCTAGTGCGAGTCCTCGACGCTTCAACTAACGGATGGTCACTAGTGCACTTCTTGGATCGCTGGCGCGTTATTTGCATAACGGATGGTCACCAAGTCACACACTAGATCGCTGGCGCGTTAGTCAATTAATCTAATACTCGGATGGTCACTACCTCACTCATACATTTAACATTCTTACTTAGCCATCACCATATTCGGTTGCTCGAAAGCTAACAACGAATACAACGATACGGTTGGGTATGGATAATAGTTGGGATAAAAATTGGTGTAAAATAAAAAATAAACGAAACAAATAAATTAAGTCCTAATGTGTGGTTAATTACTTTCCCAATGATCCCATGAATAAGACACATATCATTGACTAACTCACGCTTTGACACTTGAAACTCACACTTTGGGTAGACACGAATTAGACTCAATAATATCTTAATCAAAGAATAAACCTTAGTTGGTGTTCCCATAACGGCCAACTCCCTTGCAATCCATATATATAGTACAACAAATAGTGGCCATATGAACCACTTACATAACTTTACATCGTTGGTTTAACAAACTTTCAACTTTCTTCTTTCTTTTTCTTTCTCATTTTTCTCTTTTTTTTCTTTTTTCTTTTTTTTTATTTTTTTTTTACAAATAAAATAATGGTGTAAAATTTCACCACTTCACCATCACAATAATTCCGGATAATTTTTCTTTACTTCTCATACTTTCAGACATAAAGGTAATAGTGAAAGTAGTAAACACACGAAAAACAAAAATACAATATATACTTTCACTCCATTGCATTGTGCAATTTCTCGACCTAACCAAAGATAATGATTTACGCACACGAACACAGGAAATGCGGGGAAACACACTTTTGCCTAAAGCAACTAACCACGGACTTTAATCTACAGGGTAGGCTAAGGTGTAAAGGTGTAACGAAACATTTAACATTGGTGTAAGAAACGAAAGGAATGGCTCTAAGGGTTTTTCTAGGGGTATCTTACTCTAAAAGTGAGAGTAAACAAAAGGGTTTATACGGGGGTTAAGTAACCAGTGTAGTTAGTTAATAAACATAACATATATTAGGCTTTTTTGGGTGTAATCCTAGAATTTTACCAAGTTAGACAAGTCACTCCAATTATATCAATAATACTCATTATGGTGGTCTCGATTAGTGTACAAGCCAAGTTCTAAAGTTTACTACAAGTCACCGGCACACTCAAGATTTGTGAATTTCGATAAGTTCACAATTTTTGAAAATAAGGTTATGTGTACAGCTATGCAACTTAGATTTTACAAAAACATGCTAGGAAAATTTTAAATTTAGGCATATTAAGTATATATTAAGCATATTTTTGAAAAATAAGGACAATTAAACGTTCTAATTCTCCATCCCCCCACTTAAGATAAACAACGTCCTCATTGTTTGTATTTGAAATTAAAAATAGGAAATAGAAAGAATTAGAACGGAAAACTCCCCTGAGATTTTCTTGGTATGATCCTCCATGGTAAGATTGCGAGCATATTGAATGCGGGAGTTCATCAACATCTTCAATCGTTAAGACCTACAAATATATAGAGACCACAGAAAAAGAATCTCGAGAACATATCGTTAATCATTGGTTAGGAAAATAAATATACGAAAAATTATAGGTCAGAGTGTCGATGCGCCGTATCCATAGAATATTGGATACGCCGCATCAACTTCCTGTAATAATACACCGCATCCACTAAAAGCGCATGCGCCGTATTGACCAACTGACAGAAATACGAAAATAAAAATAAACTAAAAACAAAATAAAAGACAAGCATGGGTTGCCTCCCACGAAGCGCTTGTTTTTGTTCGAGTCACGAGCCTGACTCTACCCTTACTTACTATGTAATAGGGTGTAGTTCCCCCCACTTGGAATCAAGTGTGAGTGATAGTAGCAATAAGCATCATAAGGGTGTATATTTGCTATAGTAGGAAGATACGATAAGTTAAAATGGTACGTTTGTGGGTAGTGATATCCACTCATTACCTTTCCGTATGTGGTAGAAGAATTTGATGTCTTGAATATTCCATGTGAGAGACTAATATATTGAGGATGCATGAATTGCCCTTCATTTATCTTGTCGGTAGTTAGGCGTCCCTCAACTTCCATACAAGATGTGAAAGAGTCTATGGCGAGTATCGTTTCGAGCCCCTCTTCTTTCCATGTCCACTCTAAAGTAGCTTGCTCTTCAACCATGGCGTTATCCAAGAGCTCATCATCAATTTCTTTTGGGAGGTTCAACCAAAATTTGGTGGATAATATTAACAGGTGCTAGTTGTGTGTCATCGTGTGGTGTGATGTCAATGATAGGTTGTAAGGTAACGGGTTCCACCACATCATTATTCGGCTCTGCAACCTGTTTAGAAACACTAGCAATATCATTAGTAACAAAAATAAAAGAAGAGTCAAGGGTGTTACCAACTTGTGTCGTAGATTCCACATGAGCTTGTAGTTTTGATTCTTTCACCCGTAGATTCCTAGCTTTCATCTTCTTTATTTTCTTCTTGTATGGTTTCTTTTTGTTTTCCACCTTCGGTCTTCCAGTGAAAGGGATGGGTGGGATATACGGTTCACTAACCTTAAAGCATTCAGGGAAAGGGACGGGTGGTGGATCGCTGCTATAGTAACGTCTTCCATTTTCTTTCCATTGATATTGTTCAACCACGGGTGGCCTAGGGAAAGGGACGGGTTTATATGGTTTAACCAACGGTTCTGACCTAGGGAAAGGGACGGGTAGGTTATGCGGATACATGCCTAAAACTAATGCCCAAAACCTGTAAATATAGAGTACTAGTTCAAATTTTTATTTAAATTTAGAACAAGCATACTTTCCGGAAAACTTAATAAAATTGCAAAGTTAAGCAAGTAAAATTGCTAAATGATGTGANATGGTTTAACCAACGGTTCTGACCTAGGGAAAGGGACGGGTAGGTTATGCGGATACATGCCTAAAACTAATGCCCAAAACCTGTAAATATAGAGTACTAGTTCAAATTTTTATTTAAATTTAGAACAAGCATACTTTCCGGAAAACTTAATAAAATTGCAAAGTTAAGCAAGTAAAATTGCTAAATGATGTGAAAGTTATGTAAAAAGTATGTTATGTTTATATATATATATATATATATATATATATATATATATATATATATATATATATATATATATATATATATATATAAGAAATGAAAAGAAAAAAATTAAAAAAAAAATGAAAAAATGAGAAAATTGTAAATATAAAAAAGATGTGTTGAATAGAATTAAAATGTATAAATAAATGAAACTTGCTTTTTCTTAAATCTAAATCGAAGCTTGAACTAGTATTCGTTGATTTTGTGTAAAGATTAGCGGTAATTTAGAGATTGTTGATTTCAAAAGACCCCGAAAGCTCCTTTACTATTCTCAAGGGTGTAAAAACCTAGCCTCCTAAGCTTCGGCTAAAAGGACAAGCTGAGAAGAAAGTCGCCACATGGAGTGATCTCATCTTTGCGTCCTTAATCTCTAAATGATCGTTGTTGTTATCTGCTTACTTTTAATTTTAACTTGTCGAGGAATATCAGAAATCTTTGAATCAAAATCCCGCCAATTCCGGTACTAGTCTCTGTGGGGTGTCAAAAGCCTGGTCACCTAAAACCAACTGGTTTGGGATGTGCCGAGAAGAAAGCCGCTACATGGAAAAGGCCATTTTTGATACTTAAATTTCTGAGGTTCCCGATGGGTTAGGATTGAACTTAAGTAAATAACAACCGTAATGAGTGTCGATTTTTGTGGTCAAACTTTTGAAAAT
>LBNU01020759.1:0-12469 GCA_014162995.1 Artemisia annua | reverse complement strand
TTGTTGTTTCTCTACTTTTGTCATCTTTACGCCTTCATGTTTTCATTCTTCTTGTTTTGATCTCATCAAATCTATAAAACCCAACGATTCCCCTATTTTGATGATGGACAAAAGCGAACCCTTCTTGTACGAACTTCCTGACGAAGTTAGAGAAGTTGAGATAATAAAATCTCACCATGGAATTGAAAACAAACTTGTCTTCCCCTTAATCCATGCCATGCTACCACAATATTTCTTCCCCTTTTTGTTATCAACAAATAGAGAATGAATAAACTGTAGAAACTTCCCCTCGAGTGATGCATGTACATAAAATGATTCTTCAAATCTGTAGGCTTTATATATTGTTGAAGAAAACTAATCATTACCAATTTGATGCTGAAGTAGAAGAAACCAACCTTATGTCTTATGCCTTGTACTAACCACGACTTCGAACGTATACTCTACGTATAAGGAGACCGCAATCTCTTGACAATAATCACTGAGCACAATAACGTAACTCCTTCAAGTGTTTTGTCAATTCGTAACCACCTGAATGAACAAACAAGTATCTTTAAACGTTGTAAGCCGTTTAAGATATGATAAGACACAACCTTGAAAAATTCCACTGCATCATCAAAGAAGCAACAAATACTCCTCTTCACCAATAAGAAAATTAATTCGAGTCTTTAAAACCGTTTAAGAACAAATAACAAAACTCCTTGTGTGTGTACCAAATAACCTTCTTGTGTGTGTAAACCAAAACCAATCAACCCCATCTGCTCATAGAATTTCTTGTCGAATAACCATAAAACCCATGTATTCTTGAAGCTCCTTCCCCTCAAACAATTAAACTTTACAAACAAAGCTTTCAAGAACCCTTTAATATCGACAAAAACTACTCTTACTTGTTGTCGTTTGAATATATAAAAAATCCCAGCAGCAGTACAGTTCAAACGAGCAGCAGAGTTAATAAACATAGCAGTAGTTTACAAAAGCTAGCAGCAGAGTGAAAAATGAGCAGCAGATTGAAATACGCTAGCAGCAGATTAAAATTATTATAGCAGCATTTTCACTCTAACTAGCAGTAGAGTAAAAATCAACGTAGTAATAGAATAAATGAACCAACTGCTTGCCTTTTACCAGTAGCATAAAACTCAATAGCACAGCAGCATAAACAAAAAATCTCCAATATCATGTGCCATTAAATAAGTACGAGATATGAGTAACTGGTAACATCAGTAATATAAATAAACCTTAAGCAGCAGCACTATCTTGTGGGACCAATACTGTTATATGCTTTGACCATTCCAAGTGCGACAAACATACTTAACTAATCTTGAATAATTCCATACCCTTGAAGACCATTGACCAATTAATGAATTGTACGAGGTTATCTTTAACAAATCGAATCTTCAATTGTAAGACCCATGTGCTGCTATACACCAAGCAATATTAATTGCAAATCTTGTTCGCCACTAACTCTCAATCAATTGATACGAGAATATTAACCACATACTTTGGCAAGAATATAACCCAATAAAATACTATAACCATTGACACATTAATGCGAATCTTGGAATAAACCAATCAGTACATACACATGTAATTGTCGTTATATAAAAACGAAACAGAAAATTCGATACCTTTAAAAACGATTTATACCAGAAAACCTTGTTTAATCCCAGATATCACGAGCCCCTCTCTCTGATACCACTTGTAGAATCGTTGTAGCTCGAGGTTGTTTAGACCTCATATCATCTAGGGTTAACAATAATATTGAAAACAATATGCAGCGGAATAAGAACAAATCAATAATTATTGCAACAAGGTTTTTCACCATCATCACCTCCAATTTTATTTGATCAGAATAAAACGTGTTACCAATCGTAACAAGGATCTAAGACATCTCAGACCTTAGAGGTATCGAACACAAACAAGTTCTAGGCATTTACAAGACATATGCCCTAGAACACACACACACACACACCTTTCCTGTATTTTACATTGTGGAAGACCTCTATTAACCTGTACCTTGCCTCTCTTTATATAATAGAGAGTGCTAGGGTTTACAAAAAGATAAGACTAAATAAACACAGAATATTAGAAAATCGTAGTAACATAATAAGAATATTTCCTGTATTTTTATTCTTTGTAGCTTTCTCTCTTTGTCATCTTTAGCCCTTCATGTTTTCATTCTTCTTGTTTTGTCTCATCAAATCTATAAACCCAACATAACTTCCGAAGGAATAAGGGCCAACCCAAAGAAGACAACAACCATTGCAGAAATGAAGTCTCCATCTACTCTTAAAGAAATGCAAAGCCTGAGAGGAAAGCTGGCGGCCCTTAACCGTTTCTTAGCCAAATCAGCGGAAAAATCCCTCCCCTTCTTTGAAACATTGAAAAATATCACCAAGGAAAACAAGGATGAATACCGATGGACAGAAGCCGCGGAAGAGGCTTTCCAATCACTAAAGCAATTGATCCTAAGTCTCCCATCCTTGACTACGCCGAGGGCAAAAGAAACTCTGTACATCTACCTTTCGGCGGCATGCCATGCGATAAGTGCCGTATTGCTAACCGAAAGGAATGGGAGGCAGCTCCCTATCCATTATGTAAGCCGAACATTGCAAGAAGCCGAAAGAAATTACTCTCCAATCGAAAAGCTGGCTCTATCTCTTCTGCATGCATCCCTGATGCGCGTGGGATTGTTTACGCACTTTGTTTTACCTCTTAAGGGATCTCAAGAGGCTTACAATCCCCACCAGGCAGTGTACCTGACCGATGTAGTATAGTGTAGTGGCAAGTACGGGGGGATTGATCGTTCTCTCACAGGGAATAGTGTTCGTTAGGTTAAAGACTACTCTAATTAAGGTCTAAGGGTGGAGGATGATTATTTTTGTATTTTTATGTTTTTAGAAAGCAGTAAAATCTCGGTTTTGAAGGAGTGGGCGGAATTAGTTGCTAGTCAACTAACCCAAGTATCTACTTATGCAAATTAAATTAAAGTTTTGAGAAAACAATGGTGGGGAAAGTAGTGTTTACTTAGATTTCATTACTCCCTAACTATCTTTTACCATGTAATTAGTATGTTGAGTTTGCGTGGATGACGGGTGTATTCCTAACAAGTCGTAGGGAGTGCGTTCAATTCCCTAACTCTATAAGCTCCTACCTCACTATATGACGATACGTCAAGTATCCTATCATAAGCTCACCGATAGCAACCTACGCATGAAATACTACCTTAAAATCGATTAACGCACATACGATTCACGTTTCCTAAGACGTTCAAGCTTGTTACCGTATAGGAGGTTAGCCAGTTTTCTTAAGTCTAACGTAGATGAAACATTCATCCAAATCACAATCACAACATACACATCACATGATAATCAATAGTTAGGTTTCATTAGATCTAAGCAAACACAAGTTAATTTAGCCTAGCATGTTAAAGGAAAGAAAAGCACAAACATAAATCATACAACACATAGACATATTGTATGGATTGAATGAAGACTTATCTTAGATTAAACATGCAAGTTAGAGGGGTAAAAGTACCCTCTAAGGTCTGTAATACACGAGCTAGGGTTTAACCCTTAAGTTCTCCACCAAGTTCCTCTTTTAAAAACAATAAAAATCGTCCTATATATATAGATAATACGGGCTGACGGCGTCAGCCCAAGGTGTGACGCCGTCACGCCGACGATTAGGGTTTTGTGATGGCCTTCTTGACGTCGTCACGCCGCCTTGTTCCAGATCTGACGGCCTTCCCTGACGCCGCCACCAAAATAGGCTAAAAACTCTCTGGCCCGTCACGAGTAACTTCCAATTCTTCACTTCAGTTGTTCCTGACGTCGTCACGAAGAAGCTTGTGACGCCGTCACCTTCTGTGCACTTTAGGGTCTTTTGAGATTTTGTTGTTTTCCGTACTTTTTCACTCCGAAAACGCCCGAAAATGCTTCTTTTGTGATTTTCTCCTCAAAAGTACCTAAAATGAGAAAAGAAACGACTTTGGGTGAAATCCGATCCAATAATATACGAATTAGGACTCAAACGGACCCCTAAAAACGTAACATTTTTCGTCTCATCAATCCCGAAGGCTAAGGAGATACTTTTAAGCACACCCCATCAAAGTTATAACAGACCTTCCTATAAAACAGATATTGAACAGAGCGGAGGCTTCCGGCAGGTTGGTGAAATACGCCGTTGAATTGGGTGCATACGACACAACATACATACCCAGAAATGTGGTGAAAGGTCAAGTGCTTGCCGATTTCATCTCAGAAGTATCTCTAGGAACCAAATCACCCAACAGTGGTCAGTCGAAGAAAGAGATATGTGATATCTCATCCCCAGAAGAGTGGATATTGTACACGGACGGAGCGTCCAGCAAGAAAGGTGCGGGAGCCGGATTGGTTCTCATCGGTCCTTCACAAACAGAACATACATATGCCCTCCGTTTGAACTTTAAGAGTACCAACAATGAAGCTGAATATGAGGCACTTCTGGCGGGCCTCCGTATAGCAAGGAAGATGAACGTGGAAGCCCTAGATGTCAGGGTAGACTCCAAGCTTGTCGCGAGTCAGATCAACGGGGAGTTCACAGCTTCAAAAGAGAGCATGATACGGTATCTGGCAAAGGCAAAAGAGTACATTGGCTTGTTCAAAAAGTTCACGATACGAAACATACCGAGAGCACAAAACCAGAAGTGATGTTCTCAGTAAATTGGCCTCGGTTGCTTTCAACCATCTCACCAAGGAGGTTCTAGTGGAAGTGTTAAAAAAGCCCTCAACCGAAGAAGGGGTGGTTAATGCTATCGTGGAGGAAGAAGGGGACAACTGGATGACTCCTATTATCCGGTGTTTAAAGGAGGGTGTTTGGTCGGATGACCCGAATGAAGCAAGAACACTTCGGATGAAAATTCCTCATTACACCCTGGAAGGAGATGTGTTATTCAAAAGATCATATATGAATCCTATGGCACGATGTTTAGGACCGTTGCAAGCAAACTACATTATCCGAGAGGTACACGAAGGTGCTTGCGGAATGCACTCCGGACCAAGAGCGGTGGTAGCAAAATTGCTAAGGCAAGGGTACTACTGGCCAACCATGCATAGNCCCAAAACTAAAACAGCGACATGTACTCGGGCGGAGCTATGTGAGGACTGGGGGAGGGTCCCGGCCCCTCTAGGTCTAAGCCCGTCAGTGTATTTATTTGCGATTTCATGCGTATTTCCCGAAAAAATTTTATTTCGGCCCTCCCATTTAATGTATTTCCCCAAAAAAAAAATTGGTTCGGCCCTCTCACGAAAATTTTTCTAGCTTCGCCATAAACACACATGGTGAATGGATATCAGATTTCGGGTGTATAATTAACTCATTTTGTTTTTTTTTGAACGGCAATTTGTGGCTACATGGCCCCTAGCCCAGGAGACGTAGCGAGCCCACACAACCAGGTTGGGTCCAGCCCATAAGGCAATGTCACCTTTCCCCTTTACACACGCGAGAGGAAACCCCTATCGCCCTAGACAAGACTCGAACTTGAGACCTTGTCTAGGAGGGTAAAACCTCCCCAAATTGGGTGGCCATCTGAGCTAGGCTCATTTGGTTAATTAACCTCCCCCCAAATTAACTAACTGATTTTGTATCTACTCTTTTTAGTAAAAGGAACATGGCATTTGTTAAAATGTCACTCTCTTTCTATTTTTCGATTTTCATTATATAACACCATCATTAATAGGTTAAATAAGATGTGCTAAACCAAATCAATAATTTCCACATAAGATTATGTTAATTGTTCACCTCACCACAATGATAAAATTGTTTGAGACGATATTTTGTTCAAAATATCGCGAGAAATTGAAAAGGAGTGGTGTTCACCAAACTTTTGCCCTCGGGAAGTATGGATTCCACGTTCGTTGAGACTTCAAACCGACTTTTATTAAACCTTTTTCTTTATTCATTTCAAGTTTTTTATTTTCTAATATTTAATTCACCATAGATTTGGTCCCAAATATAATATTCTACATCTAACTTACAAAAGTAGTCCTTAAAGTATATACTTCTGCAAAACATCTGTAAACTATAAACAAGAGAGTGGAATCTATTTATGTTTTTCTATATATGTAACTTGTCATTTGTATTATCGTTTAATGTAACATAATTACAATTATCAAACTATATAATAATTTGTTAGTCTAAATAAATAGTACGCGTGGTGCCGATTATTCTACTTTCCTCTTATGTTATTTAAATAAAAACAAATTCATGTATGACATGTAATTGTTTAGTGAAATATACGATAACAGTAATGTTCAATCTTATTTGAGCGAGGTATGAAGAAGGTAAGATATTAACAATTACACCCTTACTTTGAGACTCAAGTAAAAACGACTTCTTTAAAAAATATAACCAGCAAATTTAGTGAAATATAAAACATGCTAGATTTTTATCATAAGACCAATTTAGCGATGGCAAAAAAATCCGTACCCGATGGAGACCCGATCCCCAAACCCGATTTGACTGGGGAATCCCCGAGTTGACCGGGGATGGGGACGGGTTTAAATCCGTACCCGATGGAGACCCGATCCCCAAACCCGATTTGACTGGGGAATCCCCGAGTTGACCGGGGATGGGGACGGGTTTGGGGAATCCCCTGAAATATTAAACGGGGATGGGGCGGGGATGGGGATAACATAAATCCCCGAACCCGGCCCCGACCCCGATCTTTCTAGTGTATAATTATTTAAAAAATTTATTTGTTTTATCTATACTCGATTAACTTGTATATGTAATGTATATGTACATATGTTTATGAGTATCGACATGTATGTTTATATGCATATGTGATATTTATAGGATCAAACACATTTAGATTTAGAAGTATAAGTATCAATTACATATTACTTAACTATTTTGTCCGAATACACACATATGATACATATTGTTTTTATATTGTATTTGATGTTACATTGTTTACGACGCTTTAAAGTTGAATTGAAATTTCAGTTAATATAACTATGTGTGATGTATGTTTGTTGAGGTTATCAGTCAAATTTTTTTATATTTTTGACGAGTTGGTGAATTTTTATTTTATTTCGTAAGGGTGGAGAATCCCCGAATCCCCGCGGAGATCCCCGATCCCCATTGGGGATGGGGATGGGGATGTAAAGCAATTCCCCGATGGGGATGGGGACGGGGGTGAGGATGGAGAGTGTAAAACGGGGATGAGGATGGGAAGTACAATTCCCGACATTCCTCGCCCTGTTGCCATCCCTAGACCAATTCAATATACAGTATTCATTTTGAATTTTAGGTAGGAAATGCAAAGTTCCAAATGAGTGGGCTAAACTTATCTACAAATATGTAATCCCAGCCTCCCAGGAGGATATGTCTAACTCCAACAAATTATTAATCATATATATTGTCCTTGACCAACATTTTATTAACAAATAAATACGTGAAATTTGGATCTTGAGCCGTTGATCCCCACCTCGTTTATAGCTTTCTTAAACAATAATCATTTGCATTTTATGGTACCTAGGAATAGCCTGTTCAAAGTATCAATTTTTATTTTTACTAAGTCGTAAAACAAGACGACCATAAAGAAACAATAATGTTAGTATTTTAGGGGTAAGTATCTAGTGTGAAGAAAACTTAAAATAAGAAGAATAAGAAATAATTATTATCGTATATTTGAGATGCATCAACTTGAATTAGATGCATCTCTATTCATTTAGATGCATCACAATTAGTTTTGAAAGTGATTTTGAAGTAAAAACGATGCAAAGTAGTACTAACAACAAATTTGACCCGCAAAGGACGAAAAATACATAGGATTCGTCTAACTTAATGAAATGCATCTATTATATGTATATGCATCTAATTTTTAGAAAAAATATATATTATGATGCATCTAAAAGATTAAGAACGCGTCTAACTCAAATTAATATATTTCTAATGTGTAGTTATAGTTATTTATCATCTTTTTTATTTTAAAGTTTCTCAAAGCGTAAAATAGAAGTGTAACTATAATTTATTTCGGCTTTATTTGAAGTACATACAACTATACAAGTATGAATTCCATAAAAACGCGCACATTGAAACATACGTACATATGAATATTTCTTGGATTCTGGATAATTTATACGACTTCACATACATCCACTTTCGGGCACACTTTTCCATATGGTCCCTTGGATGTTGAAGTGCGAACAATAGGACCACATAATTCATCATCATTTTATGAATAAATCTATAAGTAGTCATTGCATATTAAAAAAAGTAAGGCATTAGATCATTTCATCATTCATAGATTGTATAAAAAAATATTAGGCCTTGTAAAGTTTAAAGAAACTACATTTCTTATAAAACTTCACGTTTAAGCTTGCTTATTTGTTAATTAAGCAAATAATATAAGACACTGACAATACTCAAAGCCTTTGGTCTAGTGGTATGTGAGTAATTGTCGTTAAGAAAAAATATATAAGATACTCAATTAGTGTAGTTTATTAAGATTCATAAGGTTTAGCAGGTTTTGAAACATACAAGCATATTTTACATATTTATGATAAAAGTAGATAGATATTATGTTTTTGTATTTTGGACTATAAACATACATACTAATAATATTTGATGAACATTTTCTTCTTTACTCATTAGCGATTATTGCTATACAATGATATCACTGACGTTCAAAGTTTAACAAAATTCACAATTATTGCCGAACTTCTTTAGATATATGATGATTATTCAGCACTTGCAAACTGCAATGATCCAAGTCTCTTACAATAAATGTTGTAATTTATTTGAGATGAAAACAATAACAAAAGTTTGACCAATGATACACTTTAAGACTGGAAATAGTGGTATGGAGATATGAAGCGTGAGTTGCTAGTAAATTCGCGCGAGTAGAAGCCAAATACGCAGCGAAAATCAAAAAGTAAAATGCTAATCGAAAGATACCTTACGAGCTTACAATCTTTCATAATACAAAAAACTTTCACACAATGCATTCCAAGAAATTCATTACACTTGACCATTTCAGCAACAAGAAGAAAAAACTTTCCAACAAAAGAAAAACACTATCAAATTTTCAACAAAATTAGATATAACCTTTTTTCCGGTAAATTCACAAAATTTCACGAAAAATATGCAAAACATCAACTTGGTATAAACTTTTGTTTGCCCTTTTTTCCGGAGCTGAAATTCCCAAATCTAAAGCAATATGCAACATTTAAATTACGATCTACAAGTCACTATCACAAAACTGCTCCAGAAATGAAAACTACAGCTCGTGCAAAAGGCACGAGCCCAAAACAACGACGTATGTAATAAGTATAATTCTTGTCACCAATTCCCTTTATAATCTTTTTAAACTTCATTTCCAACCATTCATTAACACGTATAGTATCTCCACCATTCTTTTATCTGCTTCAAGAACAGTAAAAATGAATATCACAATCAACTGAAAATGGATAAACCTTAGCCAATTATAGTTGTTCAAATCTATAAAACCAACCTGAAACTGACACGCTTGGAGTTGCTTCTTATAATATAACACAGACACATTTTTGCTGCTTCGGGTCACTTTTCAGTTTCATTTCTGTTAAATAGAAGACACACAATGTTGAGATTAAAACAAGATGAAAGACAAACTAGCCTCACGTCAACAGGCGTACATATTTTATTAGTTAAGGATGCACCTGCATAACTTAAAAAAAGTTGCAGTGTTTTTTTAGGGCAAAGGAATAAAATAGATGCCCAAAAAGAGATAATCGTAGCCCATAATTGCATACACAGGTTAGAAGTTCTGGACCTGCCACTGCCTGAAAGCAAGGCAATTCAAAACTCGAGTTTGGTTTCAATGCTAACTTAAATTCGGTATGCATTTTGTTACAAACTTAAAACCATGTTGTGCTATATAGCGATCTCTCCATGCAACAAAAATTGCAAAACATTTTGCGATGTCTTATGATTTCAGCCTTTCCATCTCAAAAAAGTTTGCAAGTCCAATACATTGTACTCCTATCAAAATGTAGTAGTTTCCATTCAAGAAAATATCATATTTCCCTATCTAAAAGCTTTTCAAGTGACAAGCATCTATGTCCCTGTTATCAATATTACAACATATTGATGATACTGATTAAGATGCAGCAGTGTTCCTTATTTTGCGATTAAAGGCTAATATTAAGGGGTTATTTTGCATTGCGTTGTGAAAGTGATTATATGAGTATTGTATTGTCAAATCACAGATAATAAGTTTTAAATGTTCTGGCAAAGTGAAACTGATTCGTTATCAGACAATCAGTTCAAAAGTAGCTGCAATAAAACTATTAATGCTTATCTAACTAGTATTCAGGCCAGTTTTACATAATAAGTCCTTAAAACCATTACTATCCAAACACTCTTACAGTTAATCACCTGATTTTTACAACTTTAAACAGCATAAAGAAGATCAAATAACATCTCACATAGCCTGCTTTGTTACAGCCGATTATCTGATTTGATTATTCTATATCACAAATTAACATAATCACTTTCAGAACCTAATGCAAAACACCCCCTTAGACATCAAACAAATTCATAATAACCAAACATGAGACACTTAACAGATAACCAAACAAACCATTCCCATGATAAAATGTAAGAGTAAGATGATATATCAAGTTTAATAATCTTTGAAGACGAGGCTGACCTTTTTCCTGAGGTGGTTGGCTAACAACTACGTGCATGGTGGTAACGCCACCGGGGACATCATACAAAGGACTCCTGCAATCTCCTACCGTTTTGTTGTTCTCCAATATTTTCCCGCCACTAATTATTTTAAGATCTTTTACCGTTCTTGGAGCATTATTTTTCTCTGCAAAACCATAAAAAGCATTATTCTTCCACTTAGTCATGAAAGAAACACTGAACCCAAACTTTCTTGTCAAGAAAATGTTGCTGTCACATAGAGTGATTCATTTATCAGGATATTAGTTTTCTTAGAATATAAATAATGGTTATTTTTGTTTTAGGATTTCCAACCACGGTGAGTACTACCAAAACAATCTATATTTATCTTGGTTTTACAGTACACTAGATAATTTAAGGTAGCCATAATATTCACAAAGTGAAATCAATTAAAGCCAGATGCATATTGAGCTTTTGGCTCAATTTTTATAGATTAAAAAAGTCAGTCAAACGGGTAAACTTTAGATAAATAGTTGAAAAGGAAACAGGCGGAATAGTTCAAAAGTCGTCTGAAGAATACTCAATTGTTTTATCTCCTAAATTGCTTTATTAAAAATAATTAGCTTACTATTTACTAAAAATCTTATTTGATTATATCTAAATGGTAAATAATATTTAATTAAGAAAAATACAGTGTCGCCAACCGAAACCTTAATACACAGACCTAAAAAGGTTACCCGTCTTGATAGCAAGACATTGGGGGTGGCAGGGGAAGGGTCGGAAACGGTCTGGGATTGAAGAATACTCAATTGTTTTATCTCCTAAATTGCTTTATTAAAAATAATTAGCTTACTGTTTACTAAAAATCTTATTTGATTATATCTAAATGGTAAATAATATTTAATTAAGAAAAATAAAGTGTGGCCAACCCAAACCATTATACACAGACCTAAAAACGCTACCCGTCTTGATAGCAAGACTTTCAGGGTGGCAGGGGAAGGGTCGGAAACGGTCTGGGATTAACCCGGTGAGGCCGCGTACATCTGAGTCAAAAAGGCTAGCCCTCCCCGGGCAACCTCAACAGGAAAACCTCATCCGTTTTTACGTTTTGATAGCAAGACACTACCATTCAACCCCTTTTGCAACCTATGGGGTAGAGGTTGATAGAATGTCATTAGTTAATCGCCTTTTAGTAATCCAAGTAAAAGGAGCAGTTAGATGGTGTTTGGGATCGCTTCAGTTAATGTGCTAGATGGTGTTTGGGATTGCTTCGGTTAATGTGCCTTTCTGCTTCTAAAATAAGCAGGCACCCTGATAATTTTCAAGTGTGTATTCAGTATCCCTTCTAACTAAGCAGATAAGCGGTTTTCAAAAGTATTCTACACTTTAAAGCAGCTAAAGTCATACGATTTCCCTAAAACCCCTTGCTAATGAGTGAGTGTTTATAGAACAGTTTTTTATCCATATAAACAAATCAAATTCCATTCAAGTAAAAGCAAAAAACCAGCATTCCAAGTTCACATGAAATTACACTCCTCCATTATCTCAAAAACATAATCTCTTATATAATAAAACAAAACCCCTATTGGGAATTTTTCATTTCAAAAAAATTGGAACCATACCTTATTTAGTAATAATTTTATTTTAAAAAAAAGATTATTTTCTTATTAAGTAACATTTTATATTTATCCATAACACAAGTAGAAGATAAATACAAAAAATATAGATAAGATATTTAAAAAAAAAGATTATTTGTAACATTTTATATTTATCGAAGATAAATACAAAAAATATAGATAAGATGCAATTAACAATAGAATTA
>LBNU01020758.1:0-22492 GCA_014162995.1 Artemisia annua | reverse complement strand
GTGTGTGTGTTTTTGGAATAAATAAAATGAGGGGAAGATATTAGTGGAGGTATTTATAGGTGGAAGTTTAGGGTAGTTTTTAATTAAATAAAGTGTGGGGTGATTTGTGTAAATAAACTCAAGGGACTACTCTCGCCAATATAGTAAACTTTTTACAAAAACGGTTCGGGACTCGAATGACTTAGCAAACGGACTCGAAAAATTACGAAAATTGCGCCATCGTTCACGAAATAGTTTTCCAATAAAATCAAGCATAAACTTCAGAGTTTTTCTCAAACTCAAAATAGATTAAATAATTTGGCAAATGAAACAAATTCGAGTTTTTCTAGGTTGTGCTGAGTAAATCAAGGAATAAATTCTCGTTCCTAATATATCTCACGCTCCTCAAATCAAATTTAACATGCATTAAAGTTTTAAAACGTTTCAGGCTCTAAAAATAGAAGTTTGGCTAGGATTAGGTTTTAGGAAAAATACCAGGTGTTACATAATCCTTAACATTACAAAAGTTCATAAAACTCTTAATTAATACAAATATATATCAATCATAAGCTATGTTTAGGATTTTAGGGTTTGTAGTTTTAAGGATCATATATATATATTATAATATTAACAGGTCATAACAGGTCCAACCTGTTAAGACACGAAACCTGTTAAGGTCAAACACGAAACCTGTTAAGAACAGGTCGTGTCGTGTTAACAGGTTTCGTGTAAAAATTACCAGCTCTACTACCTAGTGATGCGCATAAGAACCGAGATGCGAATCAAATACTTCTAAAACTACATTGTCTAAATAACCCATTTATAGATAATATGCTACACTCACATCATTTTGAGAGTTCTAACACGTTTTAAAGTCTTTTTCAAGATATATTTTGCAATTTGTATTCACTATAGCTATTTCAAACTTTCAGTTATTCTGCTTCTAACTGACTTTTTCATAAACAAAATGTCAAATTGAATTTGACAATGTCGGCTTTACAATAAAGCTACAAATACCTAATTGTTTTTGCAAGGTAAGATATAATATATATATATCTTATATACTACTAACATATACTATATATATATAAATATATTATATATAATATATATATATATATATAATATATATATATACTATATAATACTATATATATATTATAATTATAACTTATATATAAGTATATATATATATAGTGTTCGCTCAGGAAAAGTGCATGTTTCGGGTAGAAAAGTAGAAATAACTGTGAATGCACCTAAATTTTTAACTGTGATGCACCAATTTTTAATTTAGTGGATCACAGTTAAAAGAAAAAAGGTCGCATCAGGGTGTTTATTTGTAGTGCATCACAGTTAATTTTTCCTCATTTTTCTACCGAGAAATGCACTTTTCTCTAGAACCGTTCTATCCTATATAATTATATATATAGGTATATATATCATATATATATAATATAGTATATATATGGATATGTTAGTGATACGTATATATTATATACTATATAGTATATTTATATATATAGTATATATATATATATATACATGTAGAATGAAAGAAGGAAAAGAAACATAAGATATATAACATATATAATAAATTATATATAAATATATGATACCTATACTATAATATACCTATGTAGGTATATATATATAACTATATATTATATATATATACTATATAGAATATAATATTTATATATATACTATATATATATATATATATATATATATATATATGTATATATCTTTATTTTCTTTTTCCTTCTTTATTCTACATGTATTGCCATTTACATTTTATTAGCTTTTACTTTACATTTTACTTTAAAATAGTTAGTATAGTGAGAAATATTGTTGATGTTGATGTGTTTGTTTTATGTTATCTTATTCTCTTTTTCAAATTGTTAGCCATTTAAGCAGCATCAAACACTCCCTAATGTAAAACATAAAGGAATTTTGGGAGCAGGTTGTGGCATGTGGATACCATATAGACAGAGCATCGACTTCAAGTTCTCCAAGCTAGCAAAACTAGCAATTTTAAAAAAGAAAATAATTTTCATGTATAATGAATATGTCATTTTTTAGAAAAAAGTCGATAAAGAAAGAGTGTGTTTAATGGTAAAATTAAGACGAATAGCAAAATCAACGTTAAAGATTAGAGTGAAAAATAAACAGATAGTATATATGTGAAATGATGAGTTGATTATGCGCTCTTTATACATGTATTTTAATCATTACTTATGCAATGCATTCCAATGAAAATTAATGTTTTAATCTTTATTACATATAAAAAATGTATAATTGTGCTTAAAGCTGTCAAAATGAGAAAAATATCATTATTAATATACATTTGATTAAAAATGGTAACACATCCACCATTAAATTAATAGTTTATATAATTTTTTAATTTTTAAACTTTTATCATTTTTCATTTCTAACACATAGGCTATTTTTTCGCAATAACTACAATTCAACCCTTAAAAGGACACATCAGAACCACAAGTTAGCAAGTACAATATTTTTCTAATAGACATCGTTGCTTACGAGAATATTCGTCTAATACTAGTATATGACTACATGTTAATGAAAATTTGTGATACTACCTAGTACCTGTGCATAAGAACCGAGATCTAATTCATTAAAATAACCCACTTATAGATAATATGCTACACTCGAGTCTTTTTGAGAGATCTAAAACCTTTAAAAGTCTTTTTTCAAGATTTTTTTTGTAAATTGTATTCACCGTACCCATTTCAATTATTCTTCTTCTAACCGACTCTTCATAACAATATGTCAAATTTAATTTGACAATGTAGGCTTTATAATAAAGCTACAAATATTGTTTTTGCAAGATAAGAATATATACGTTAGTTTTCTTTTTCTTCTTTATTCTACATGTATTGCCATTTACATTTTATTTGCTTTAACTTTATATTTTACTTTAAAATAGTTGCTGTAGTGAGAAATATTGTCGATGTTAATGTATTTGTTTTATGTCGTCTTATTCTCTTTTTCAAATTGTTAGTCATTTTAGCAACTTCTAATGCTTAAACAATTGACCTACTCATAAATAAAAGTGTCAAAAATTTCATCTAAAAATTAGTCTAACATAAAGCTATAAAATCCTAGTTATCTCTGCAAGGTAAGAGTTTATATGTTTGTTTTCTTTTTCTCCTTTATTCAACATTTTCAGTCATTTATTTTTTTCATCAGCTTTAATCTTAAGTGGACCCGTTAGTCATTTTACTCATTTCAAATTATCATATATGTTTGTCGAATTTGTTAACTAAGCTAGCATAAAGCTAAAATTCAAAGTTGTGTCTCAAGGTAAGAATATGTATTCTTTCTCTTTTGTCCTTCATTCCACATATATTAACATTCAGGGTCCGTTTGGTTTGTAGATGGGTTTAAGTTTAGGGTTAGGATTTGGAGTTGGATTTAAATTTGAATTTGGATTTGACGTAGATTAGAGAAAATATAGCATAAAATAAATAAGTTATTATTATATATAAATAAAAGAAAAAGTTGACATATCCGAGAGAATTAAAAAAAAAAAAAAAAAAAAAAAAAAAAAAAAAAAAAAAAAAAAAAAAAAAAAAAAAAAAAAAAAAAAAAGAGAGAGAAAAAAAGTGGTGTGTCAGACAATCCTGCCATTAGAGTATGGATTTGCTTATCCCCATAAATGTAGGTTGAATCCAAATTTTTGTCATAGGAATTTCAACCAAACATTCTATCAACATTATTAACTTTTGCTTTTGTTTTATTTTACTTTTCCTTTTAAAAAAGAAAAAAAAAGTAAGGTATACAAAAAGAACTAAAGAATTTTTTTGTTTTGGATTAATCTTCGAAACTAGTCACTTACATAACTAAATATTTAGGGAACAAAAAACCAATTTACATGCACTAATAACTTAAAATTTGTGATTTGGAACTGCAAAAATATATGAGAGATTCCAAACCAAAATTAAAGATGAGAAAATCACCAACGTATTATTAATGAACCCAATCAAGTTTATGCATGTGTCACCATAGAAATTATTCAGATTCTTGTTTTTTAACTGTTTATATATAGTTCAATTAATTTAAACTTTTTATATTGATGTAAAACAAATGATGCATGTGACCAAAGGCGGATATACCTAAGGCACAGGGTATATATGACGATATGTATTTGCATACTCTCTTCAAAACATCCATAGTGTAAATTTTTGTTTTTTTTATGAACTGTTGTTAGCTTAACACTAATTTATGTGCAAAGGTTAATAACCGGTAACTCGAACTAGTTCACAATCGGCTGCCTTCCATAATGTGAGGGGCATAAATGACTCACTCAGCAGTTGTGGCTATGGTTGTTGGGGCGGGGTGGGGGGGACATAATCAGTTTATAATATAACAAAAAACAAAATTTCCTATTGTCAAAAACCCCATCACGAATATAAATTATTTGAGTGACTTGATAAACAACTATTTACGATCGTATAGTAAGTGTCAAATTTATCGTAATAAATTAAACACTAGCTAGGCAATATAAGTTGTAACAAACTTTTTTTGGTTTTTCTTGTGGTACTTGAATGGCCTTGATTTTTAGAGGTTAAGTAATTTTGCATGTGTGTATGTAACTTATCAATGTGAAAACCAAAGTTAATTATAATGAAACATCTCTACTGTTCTTGGTATTTTGAACAAATGGCCAAAGTATTGCTACTGTATATCCGAATTGTTGCAACAACTTTTTAACAATTGCATGGTTATCTATTGAAAAAAAGAGGAGATAGAGACGTCAAGTATGATTATGTAGTTGCTCCTAAGAGTAAGTGTAACGGTACTCTTTGAAGATATATATGGAAGACCATGATTATTTGTCCTTTAACTGGTCATACTCTTTGAAGATTTGAAGATTTGGAAGAAACTCAGGTGATGACCGGATTGGAAAACTACCCTTCAAGATGGTGTGACATTGTTCATATCATGGCTAACCATCCAAATTGCAATTATATATGGAGTGTGGTGGGGAGACTTATGTTTGCAGCATGTGTGTACTGTATGTAGAGAGAAAGAAATGCAAGAATTTTTAGAGATGAAAGGAAAAAATGGGAATGTTAGCCCTGTAATTCATTTAGATCAAATAGTATAGTTTACTTATGTTAATACTTTAGTTTATTTATGTATCATGGTACTAAGTGTCGAATTGTGTATGCTGTAATGGGTAAAACTGTTAACCCATGCAGTTAGTTAATATAGTTAATGGTTAGGTTAGATAGCGGTTATTATGGTTGACAGTTAAAGGTCCAACAGTCATGTTGTTTGGATACTTATAACCGTTATGTATGTGTCGTTTAGAAAACTATAAATACATAGTTTTCAGACAATTGTAACATATACTTGATATCTATTCAATAAAGAAACCATTTACTGCATATTTCCATTTTCTGTCAAAACATACAATCACAAACAAATTCGACACCAAGCACAATCATGAAGCATATCCTTAAACACAAATATGTTGGCCACAACCCTGTGAACAAATGGTATCAGAGCTACGGCTCTAGTCCATGGGAAAGGCCACAATCTGGATTCCAAACAGGGAAATATCTCCTTAGAGAAACTCCTAAACGAGTTTATCAGTGGAACACTAGGAAAAAGAGTATATCTCCTAAAGGAAAAGAGATGCTGACAAAGAAGGTCTTGGAAAATGAAGTTTACAACGCTTCAAAGAAGAATGATGTTTCAAAGGACCAAGGAAAGACAGTTGTGAAATCTAGAAGAGAAAAAAGGGCAAGGTGTTATATATGTAAAGAAAGGGGACATGCTTACTGGGATTGTGAAAATAGAAGGAAGTTAGCAAACACAGAATTGCAACAAGATGAAAAGACCATGACTGCAGAAGGGATAAAATACCCTGAGAAAGTGCACATTATTGCAGACTACATGGTAGAGGGGACGAATGATAAGACATGGGATCAAGTTTGGTATGTAAGTTGTTCATACAAGTTTCATATGTGTCCCAGAAATGAGTTGTTCAAGGAATTGCAGTATAAGTTTAAAATGGTAGGCAAAGAAGAGAATGAGAAGAAATTTATATTCTCATATGGGATAGGAGATGTCAAGATAAACACAAATGAAGGCGACTTGTTGATTGGAAGGGTTCAATACACACCAGAAGTATCCTTGAATGTTCTCAGTTATGAATTACTTGAAGAACAAGGTTATTTGGTACAAATCAACAACAACAAATGTACACTTAAGTACATGTATGATGAGGGAACCAGTGATACAAGGAAGAAATGCAACAACGAAGTAAATTGGGGTCCAAAGGATATGATAGTGGAACACAACAGGTTTATGGAAAGTTATTTTGCCACTATTGATCCAGATATTGAATGTTCTCTTGTGAAAGGTTTAGAAGATCTGACATGGGATAGAGAGGATACACAAGATTACATTGATGAGGAATACATTTCTTGGAATGGGACGTTGTATGCATTAAAGGTAAACACGTTTAGTAGATTCATGTCATTTATGAATTTGCTTAGGAAGGATGAATTGGTGTTTAAGAATTGGGCAGTGTGTAGTAAGAAATTTTTAGAAATGATAAAGTGGTTCTACCTTGTTTACTTGAACTACGACATACTTGAAGCCCTACCACCAAAGATTGGAGTGATTACTATTGATTTGTTAAGTTTGCACAAGATGGTTGCATGTGTTGGAGGTTATGTGACTGCTACTTTAGGAAATAAATGGGGTATGATTGCAAAGATGCAAGGACTGACTCAGGAAGATGGTGAAGCAATAAAGGAATGCTTCAAGAAGTTTTTAGATATGATTGTGGTGTATTATGAAACTGCAAAGAGGCCTTGGGATGAAAGACCATTAGAAGTAGGAGGGAGCAGCAAGAATGCAGAACTACAAGGTCAAAAGGATGGCGCAGTAAGAGATGAAGCACCAATAGAAGAACTGGACAAGCCTGAAGTCAAAGTGAAGATAGAAGAAGAAAGCAGTGAAGACACAAATGACTTTGATGTCATTGTGTGAAAGACCAAGACAGAAATCACTCATGAAGTTTTGATTTCAATGATTAGGAGGGATATTGTTAGCCCTGTAATTCATTTAGATCAAATAGTATAGTTTACTTATGTTAATACTTTAGTTTATTTATGTATCATGGTACTAAGTGTCGAATTGTGTATGCTGTAATGGATAAAACTGTTAACCCATGCAGTTAGTTAATATAGTTAATGGTTAGGTTAGATAGCGGTTATTATGGTTGACAGTTAAAGGTCCAACAGTCATGTTGTTTGGATACTTATAACCGTTATGTATGTGTCATTTAGAAAACTATAAATACATAGTTTTCAGACAATTGTAACATGTACTTGATATCTATTCAATAAAGAAACCATTTACTGCATATTTCCATTTTCTGTCAAAACATACAATCACAAACAAATTCGACACCAAGCACAATCATGAAGCATATCCTTAAACACAAATATGTTGGCCACAACCCTGTGAACAGGGAAGAGGTTTATTGCAGTGTTGTAGATGTTGTCAAAATAAAGATGTTGGGACTGAGAGTAAAGGATTCTGCTGTAAGGAATGTAGTTGCAAAATAGAATGTCCAATTTGTGGTATGCTGATCAAATTAAGGATTTGCATTCATTGTGGACGATAAGGTGAGTTATGAAAGATGGGAATGCCATGATCTTTCAAGTGTTAGTACATCTTCACTTTGTAGTGTTTGTTTTAATTTTATGTGATCTTATTTCAGGATGATGCCCCAATTGTGACCCTAGTGCTATATGTAAGGTTGTAGATGCAACCTGTATGAGGTTCTTAGGGTAACCTTACGAGAGCGAAATGTAGCCCTGGAAATGTAGATATCCATAGGGATTAGTATATTTGGCTATATGGCGGTGCTCTATCAAAAGTGATGCCATGTTCATTTTTGTTCATATAATGGTTGTTGTTCAGTTTATATGTTCAGAATTGAGTGTGGAAATGTAGCTTTTGATTGGATTGAGCTAGCTTATAGTGATTATTCTTTTATGATGATTCCTTTTTGTGATAGGATTTAGTAGCCATTTGTGAGGATGTAGCTATAATATGGTTGTCTAGACAATCTTATAAAAGGAAATGCAGTCACAGAGTTGGAATATCCTAGTTAGCTTGGTGAAATTGGTGAGTTTTAGTGATAGCAAGTTCTTGGATTGTAGTTTGGTTTGATGATTTGTTTGTATAGAAGCTTCTGGTTATTTGTATATGGTAGTTTAATGGGTGTTTGGGATTGTCCTTCTCCTCTTAGAGTTGCTTGTATTGAATATATTGTTTTGGAGTAATATAAGTCATCTTTCAAAAAAAAAAAAAAAAAAAAGATTTTGTACGTGGAGGCCATCCAAGTTTTAACATTTTTTCATTAAGGCCGCTCAAAAATATCTTATAGGCCGTTCAAGTGTATTTCCCTTTTCGTTTATATACCAAATCCGACAATATAAAGTGTTTATTGACTAAAATATCCTTGATATATCAAATAGACATTACATATGTATAATATAATTTGTTATAATTTTCAATTTTTCAGATGGGGCATTCGTCAATATACAATTTTTCGGTGTAATTTTGGACGGATTTGGTATAAATGAAAAAGGAAATATACTTGAACGGCCTATAAGTTGGTTTTCATAAATGGACGGCCTCATTGAAAGAAAGTTAAAACTTTGGTGGCCTCCACGTACAAAATCTCAAAAAAAAAAAAATAAATAAATAAAATAAAATAAAACAAAAAAACTCGGGATTGATCATTATTTCGGTCCATAATGTCTTTTCTGATCGCAAAATCAACTGATACACTAGTCCTTACATTCTAACAATTTATAGGATTAAAGTTGATCTCATACACGTGATGTTATAAGAAGTTGTCCAAGCTAGCTCGTCTCTAGACGCCTAAACTATTCTTATAACGCCATGACCAATAACGGACTCATGTCTCTAGACTATAAAATATAAGATGCATTTCATTCAAACTAAACAAAGGATTACATCGCAAATTGGATAAGTTGCATTTAGGATAAACTAGTATCTTTGTCATAATTTTGCAATACAAATAAAAATCTATGTAATTCACACGCATCTTAACCTGAGTCGGCCTGTCCTGACCGCGAGCTTATTAGCAGCAATAAGGGTAATTGCATAGAGTAAAGTCATTAACGATAATTGAGAACCGAATCGAATTGTAGACCCATGGTTCAGGTCTTGGTTGTCTAAGTGTCCTGTTCATTCCACATCTATGGTTTTCAATTTCGTAAAAGAAACAATTATAAATAAATAAATAATTAAAACAAAATAAAATAAAGTAAAATAAAATAAAATCTATTGCAGATCCAAAAGCAAAAATAAGTAAATACTCGATTGAAAAGACATCTCCTTTTTAATTTACCGAGCCACTCACCATTTGTTGATTCTGATCGGGTCCTTTAACTTATTTTTAAGGCTTTATGTATCATGATAGTGTTTTCGATACCCTTTTACGTCCGTATTTCGAAAATCTTGCTAGATAAAGCTTGATTTTACAAAATTTCAGCAGGTATCACAAAAAAACCAAACCGGTTCTCGGTTCCTATTCTCACCATTTCTCGGCTCATTGATCATTTACTTCACGGTTCGGTTCCAACTCGGTTAGAACCGACATACCCGAACATCAAAAACCGAAAACTAAACCAAACCAAAACAAGAATACTCAACTAACATCAACTTAGTCCGGTCCTTCGGTCATTCACTTCAGGTTCGGTTCCAACTAGATACAATCAAAATAACCAAAACATGAACCGAAAACCGAACCGAAACAAAACACAAACCAAGATACTCAACTAAAATAGATTAACTTAACCGATTAAATAAAAAAAAAAATCAAATCACATTACCTGAATCAATCTTCTTCGATCGGTAATCATTTCTATTTATTATTCATACATTTTACTGTTTTCGTTTCAATTTAAAAATTAACTAATTATGACGTCACTTTACTAATTCACATTACGAATTACGAGATTATAATGTTTGGCAAGGAGCTTTTATCAGCTTTTAGCTTCTAGGTTTGAAAGCCAAGGAGCGTTTAGCGTTTTTAGTTTTTAGCAAGATGCTACATTTTAAACGCTACTTGAAGAAATAAACTAGTACTAGTTTTGCCAAACATGCCCAAGGTATGTTTGGCGCGCAACTAGCGTTTAGCGTTTGATATCTAAAGCTTGTTTGGCAAGAAGTGGATAACGTTAAGAAATAAACAGCCAGTGGTGGCGATTAGCATGTGCAAGTGGTGCAACCGCACCCCCTGCAAGGGGCCCCCAATTTAGTATACATCCATTAATATTTATAGTTTTATATATAAACGTTTTGAATTTTTAGCTTCTTTGTTAAATATTATCAAAGTTGAACCGGGCCACATACAAAAAAATAAAAGACAAACTTTGGGCCATATACAAAAAGAGTGAAAGACTTTGATTATGGTGCTAATGATCAGCATTGTTTAAAGTAATATAGAATTAATGATACATATATGATGAATAATCACAAGTAAGAATTTTGGACCTATGGTTGTGGTAAGGATAAATGAAGAAATGCTAAGATAATAAACTGTGCGGATTCTTGTAATGGATTGCTTATGAAAGTGTGTCAAATGTTTTATGCGCGCAAGTTTTATGAATGATTGTTTCTAGTTCGGTTTTATTTCGGTATATTGTGAATTTCTGTGGAGGTATTGGAGATATTAGTCACCATTGTTAAACTAATAGAGAATTAATAGGTATACTAATATACTATGAATAAGCAGAATTAATCGTTGTAATAAGGCTTAACGGAGAGGTGTTAAGGTGATAGAAAAATGAGATCTCAAGAATGAATTGAGGTATAGGTGATATGAATCAGCATTGATAAAGTATTGGAGAATTAATATGTATGGCGTGAATAAGCAGAAGAGTTATAATCGATATTGTTGTATAGGGATGATAAGTAATAATATAATAAACGATATTTTGAGCTTATTCTGATTATTAAGCTGTTTTGAAATAAGCATTTTCTATGGAACTTTTGGAGAAGTGGTTATTTGGCCAAAAATAAGCCCAAATGTGTAGACTGTTTTTTCCACCCAAACACTCAAAGGTGCTATTTGCATTTAAATAACTCCTAAAGCTGATAAGATGAATACGATAAGTAATCATAAAGTTATATCTAAGAAAGATATCAAGAATGAAAAGTACGAAAATGTCTCTTAAAGTTGCTTCACAGTAGGACGAATCATAACGTTTTTCATTTTGCTGAGCGTTGGCTTATAAGAGTTGATCCTAATTAACAAGTGCCGAATGGGTTCAAGCTTATTGATTGATTTAAGTTCTAAGTAACCTTAGATTAAATTTTCAGCTAAATAGGTATAATCTATTGATGCATAGCTACACGTTTAGTTCTCAAGTGAATAAGACATATCTTTTGCATTTCAGAGGAACTCTTGTCAGGCCGGCGAATGTTCTGGGAGTGGATCCCTTCCTGCGGATCAGGAGGCAGAAGCTTCAGCACAATCGAACAACATGAAGCTGGCTGCAAAATTAGATGATCTTATAGCTGCAAGTGTATATCCAGTAACATCATCGGCTAATGAGACTGGCAGATTTGGGGGCTTACGAACGAAGACTAGCTTGACCATTGTAGATAAGCACATTGATGTTCATGAAGAAGGATGTATTATCATCCCGTGCAGTAATCCCTTGCTACTTTTCTCCATTACTTTATTTTGCTGAATCAAGTAACGGTCTCTGAATAAATACGATTCTCTTTAGAAAACATGTTGACTTCTATTATCTCGCAACTATTAGACATGTTGTCCTTGAAAAATTGATCTCAGTCAGTGACTAGTTTTCTACTAGTATACAATAAGACGGTTTACTGGCAAATATAATTTGTATATCTGCGAATTGATGTTCGTACTACAATTCATCATTAGTGTCAAACGCTTTTGCAGAGGAGCTTTCTGATGATTGGAGTAAGGAATCAGATATGCTGTCATTTAGATCCTTGGATCGCCCATTTGTTTTTCCAGGTAGTTGTTCATCTTTATAACCTATTTCTGTCTTTTCCGCTTTGTGGTAAAACTTTACTATTTTGTAATCAGGTGAACAAGTTCATATCATAGCATGCTTAACCCCAAGCAAGCAGGAACAGGCGGAAGAGTTGTTGATAAGATTTAAAAAATCCCATTTTTTTGCTCGAATTGCTGAGGCAGATGAAGCTCTTTGGTCGAGAAGGAAACCCGAGAAAGCATTTCAAGGATCAACATCAACAATTGGAGGAAAATTCATTCCAATCGAATCAAGTAAGGATGCCATGTTAGTTGATAGAGGGAGTCTTGATGCTTGCACCTCAGGCGGACTTGCGAAAAATGATGTTAAATGTACGATGCTTGCTAATGGAGACATAGTGGTATGTTTCTTAAAAGATATACATCATTACGTTCATATTTATTTTCTGGCTAGATCAGAACAGAAAGCTGCATGTTTTTATCTGTGTGTACTTGTGCCACGAGCAGCATTGCATATTTGGACATACTTTGACATATAATATTGTTTGAGTTAGATAAAACACAAATAATTTGGTCATTTCTGAGATATCAGACTTAACGACTAGACTATGTAAGACTTCATTTTGCGTTTCTTAGGAACATGTTGGTCTATGACTGGTGATGACCCACAATGAGTATAAATGCAACTTTTGTTCTAGTAGTGAAAGATGTTCCACAAGAATGAATAGAATGAGAGTTCAGAGGAGTTCAGTAATTTAGTGAACCATGCACTTACAGGTGTATATACATATAGGACCACGTGTGGTTATGTCCTGTTGTTGCTTTAATAAGTTTTCCTTGTTAGTCAGCCTCAATCCAGTGAAGCGTTTCCAGAAACTAGTTTGTGTAGGGTGAAAAAAGAAAATGTGTGAAACATAAGAAGAAAATTGATGATGCCTAATAAGCAAATAATAACCGAGTGTCTGTGAATCATATATACTGGTTAGTTTGGATTTATAAAGGACAGACATGTGACAACCTTTTTGATCTGCAATTAAGAGGCACGTACCAACCTGCCTTTTAAAGCTGATGCAGCCTAAGCAAACAATAACAGACTTTCTGCGAATAAAATTTACTATTACGGAGTATTTTATGTACTTGTCAGTTCTCAATGTATATATTCATTATTCAGAAGGATGCATTTTTTTTCCCCTTATTTGTAATGTTGTATTCTGTTTTCCTGTTTGGAAGGATGCAGGTGCTTTTACAGATAAATATTGGTGTAGACTCGTGGAAAGATCCAGTTCTGGAAATCCTTCAGTTCGAAAAATATCAGTCAACAACATTATCAAATGAAACCTCAGAAAACATTGATCACTCAAAACAAGACCCTTATGGAGATCTATTAAAATGGTTGCTTCCTGTACAAAATTCTGTCTCTCCGCCTCATTTTGTGTCTTCTGTAGACAGGAGTCCCAGTACAACTGCTCGTAACTCATTGACCAGACCAAACTCCCCAAGCTCATTTGGTTCTCAGAATTTTTTATTAGGCCAGTTTAGGAGTCATTCAATGTCGTCACTTTCATCACAAAGTGGTTCTAGACTAAACAACGACTTAGATGACTGGGATCAAGTCTCGTCTAACAGGTCTGGAAGTGTGAGAAGTGTTGAAGGTCTTTTATCTTTTCGAGGGGTCCCACTGGAACCAGAAAGGTTTTATGTTCGTTGTGGACTTGAAGGAATTTACATACCGGGTAGAAGGTGGAGGAGGAAAATTGAAATTATACAACCTTTAGAGGTTCATTGCTTTGCTGCTGACTGCAATACAAAAGATCTTCTTTGTATTCAAATAAAGGTACAAACTTTTGTTTCGCCTTTGAATTATAGTGTTAGTCATGTTGTTCAAATTGAATACAATCAAATTAAGGGTTATTTGCATTAAATACCAACGATGTTTCTCATTTGTCATGTTTTAGTAATTGCATGTTTTTAGTACATCTGCGCACTAAAAGATTGTTTGTGTCCTGTTTCAGTCATTTTGCGATTGGGAATCTTAATAGTATAAGTTTTATCATTATTTATAACTTTATCAAATTCACAAATAAATTTACCATCTCAATATGCAAATTGTTATAATCAATAGCCGGTTTCAAAGGGTCTTTTGGTTACAAATGACCAAACAGGACACAAAACCATTATAATTANAGAAGCTTTCTGATGATTGGAGTAAAGAATCAGATACGCTGTCATTTAGATCCTTGGATCGCCCATTTGTTTTTCCAGGTAGTTGTTCATCTTTATAACATATTTCTGTCTTTTCCGCTTTGTGGTAAAATTTACTCTTTTGTAATCAGGTGAACAAGTTCATATCATAGCATGCTTATCCCCAAGCAAGCAGGAACAGGCGGAAGAGTTGTTGATAAGATTTAAAAAATCTCATTTTTTTGCTCGAATTGCTGAGGCGGATGAAGCTCTTTGGTCGAGAAGGAAACCCAATAAAGCATTTCCAGAATCAACATCAACAATTGGAGGAAAATTCATTCCAATCGAATCCAGTAAGGATGCCATGTTAGTTGATAGAGGAAGTCTTGATGCTAGCACCTCTGGCGGACTTGCGAAAAATGATGTTAAATGTACCATGCTTGCTAATGGATACATAGTGGTATGTTTTTTAAAAGATATACATTATTTTGCTCATATTTATCTACTGGCTAGTTAAGAACAGAGAGCTGCATCCTTAGGCTTGCATTTCCATGTGACCCAACCTGTTTATCCTGCATGTTTTTACCTGTATCTACTTGTGCCACGAGCCAAATTGCATATTTGGACATGCTTTAACTTAAAATATTGTGTAAGTTAGATAAAACACAAAAGTAATTTTGTCTTCTGAGATATCAGAGTTAACGACTACGAACATGTTAATTTTGTCTTCTGAGATATCAGAGTTAACGATTATGAAAGTAACTTATGTTCTAGTAGTGAAAGATGTTCTGCAAGAATGGATAGAATGAGAGCTTGGATGAGTTCATTAATTTAGTGTTTAGGCACTTACAGATGTATATACATATAGGATCGTGCGTGCTTATATCCTGTTGTTGCTTTGATAAGTTCTCCATGTTAGCTACCCTCAATTCAGTGAAGCGTTTCCAGAAACTAGTTTGTGTAGGGTGAAAAGAAGAACATGTGTGAACATAGTAAAAGATGATGCAGCCTAAGCAAACAATAACTGAGTGTTGTATTTTATTTACTTGTTAGTTCTCAATGTATTCATTATTCAGAAGGATGCATTTTTTTCTTATTTGTAATGTTGTATTCTGTTTTCCTGTTTGGAAGGATGCAGGTGCTTTTGCCGATAAATATCGGTGTCGACTCTTGGAAAGATCCAGTTCTGGAAATCCTTCAGTTTGAAAAATATCAGTCAACATCTTTAACATATGAAACCTCAGAAAACATTGATCACTCAAAACAAGACCCTTATGGAGATCTATTAAAATGGTTGCTTCCAGTGCAAAATTCTGTCTCTCCCCCTCTTTTTGTATCTTCTGTAGACATGAGTTCCAATGCAAGCACTCGTAACTCACTGACCAGACCAAACTCCCCAAGCTCATTTGGCTCTCAGAATTTTTTATTAGGCCAGTTTAGGAGTCATTCAATGTCGTCACTTTCATCACAAAGTGGTTCTAGACTAAACGACTTAGATGACCGGAATCAAGTCTCGTCTAACAGGTCTGGAAGTGAAAGAAGTGTTGAAGGTCTTTTATCTTTTCGAGGGGTCCCACTGGAACCAGAAAGGTTTTCTGTTCGTTGCGGACTTGAAGGAATTTACATACCGGGTAGAAGGTGGAAAAGGAAAATTGAAATTGTACAACCTTTAGAGGTTCATTGCTTTGCTGCTGACTGCAATACAAAAGATCTTCTTTGTATTCAAATAAAGGTACAAACTTTTGTTTCGCCTTTGAATTATAGTGTTAGTCATGTTGTTCAAATTGAATACTCCGTACAATCAAATTAAGGGTTATTTGCATTAAATACCAACGATGTTTCTCATTTGTCATGTTTTAGTAATTGCGTGTTTTTAGTACATCTGCGCACTAAAAGATTGTTTGTGTCCTGTTTCAGTCATTTTGCGATCGGGAATCTTAATAGTATAAGTTTTATCATAATTTATAACTTTATCAAATTCACAAATAAATTTACCATCTCAATATGCAAATTGTTATAATCAATAGCCGGTTTCAAAGGGTCTTTTGGTTACAAATGACCAAACAGGACACAAAACCATTATAATGACTAAAACGAAACAAACTGAGATAGTATGTTGGCATTTTATGCAAATAACCGTTAAATTAGAGCGCCCACTCTTCTATGCTCTCTCACAACATTAGCAACATGAGAGAAGACATCTCCATCTAACTAAATTACGGAGCTAACTGATAATCTGTTTGAATCATTATTATGCAGAATGTTTCTCCAGCGCATGTACCAGATACAGTTATATACTTGGATGCCATAACAGTTATATTTGAGGAGGCTCCCAAAGGTGGACCTTCTATGTCTTCTCCAGTTGCGTGTGTCGAAACTGGCAATGACCATGGCTTGCCAGGTCTATCCCTCAGGTTAATCCCCTCCCTCATTTCTTTAGCCCGCAGGTTAATTTTATTTGTTGCAAACAATTATGCAGATAAAAAATGACATAAAAAATAAACAAAAAACTTAGGGGTACATATTATCAGAAACTCCCATATTTGTTATTTTAAGGGTATTTTAGACGTTAGATGATATCAATTTAGGTCTAAAAGCTCCCGTATATCGTCATTATGGAAGGGTAATATCGACATTGACCAAGTCAAACACTTGCTTGACAGGAAAGGTGAGGAACATTCTTTCATTCTCAAACCAGCAACACCACTTTGGAGTTCTAATGCTCCAGGGGATAGAAGTGTGCACGTCTTCTCCAATGTAGACCGTGGTGCCTCGCCTGCTAATAAATATGCAGTTCTTGTATCATGTAGATCCAACTACACTGGTAATTAATATGGATCTTTCTAATAGTATCTGATTATAAAACTGTGTTGTAAAATATATATATTTCGTGCAGAATCGAGGTTGTTATTCAAGCAGCCAACAAATTGGCGACCGCGTATCCAAAAAGATATTTTGATCTCTGTTGCATCTCAAATGTCAAGACAAATTATCCACCCAGATGACAGAATCCCTAACTTACCTGTTCAGGTTTCTATCTGGAAAACATTTTCTAGATTTGGTAAAATGGGTGGGTCGCATAGCACGCGTAACATGCTAAAACGGGTCATTTGTCTAGTACGGGATGAAATGGGCTGGGTCGGGTTGACCCGGAATCACTTTTTTGTTAATTTTTGAAAATAATTCATTTGAATAAATAACGCATTCTTTATCATTACAAAAGAATAAAATTCCAATAAGAATTCACGGAGTTGTATGCATTAAAAATATACTTTGGAGACTTTTTAACCCGTTTGACCAGTTTGGCCCAATATTTAAACTTGATTATAATGAATCTGATTATCTGAATGTGGACACANTAGGGGTACATATTATCAGAAACTCCCATATTTGTTATTTTAAGGGTATTTTAGACGTTAGATGATATCAATTTAGGTCTAAAAGCTCCCGTATATCGTCATTATGGAAGGGTAATATCGACATTGACCAAGTCAAACACTTGCTTGACAGGAAAGGTGAGGAACATTCTTTCATTCTCAAACCAGCAACACCACTTTGGAGTTCTAATGCTCCAGGGGATAGAAGTGTGCACGTCTTCTCCAATGTAGACCGTGGTGCCTCGCCTGCTAATAAATATGCAGTTCTTGTATCATGTAGATCCAACTACACTGGTAATTAATATGGATCTTTCTAATAGTATCTGATTATAAAACTGTGTTGTAAAATATATATATTTCGTGCAGAATCGAGGTTGTTATTCAAGCAGCCAACAAATTGGCGACCGCGTATCCAAAAAGATATTTTGATCTCTGTTGCATCTCAAATGTCAAGACAAATTATCCACCCAGATGACAGAATCCCTAACTTACCTGTTCAGGTTTCTATCTGGAAAACATTTTCTAGATTTGGTAAAATGGGTGGGTCGCATAGCACGCGTAACATGCTAAAACGGGTCATTTGTCTAGTACGGGATGAAATGGGCTGGGTCGGGTTGACCCGGAATCACTTTTTTGTTAATTTACGCATTCTTTATCATTACAAAAGAATAAAATTCCAATAAGAATTCACGGAGTTTTATGCATTAAAATATACTTTGGAGACTTTTTAACCCGTTTGACCAGTTTGGCCCAATATTTAAACTTGATTATAATGAATCTGATTATCTGAATGTGGACGCACGTCACACGATAGCTCAATGTATACTGTTTGTTTTCAGGTTTTAACGCTTCATGCTTCAAACTTAACAGACGAGGATTTGACGTTAACATTTCTTGCTCCACCTTCATTTTCATCTCCTTCTGTTTTGTCTTTAACCTGTTCGCCTACATCACCAAAGAGCCCATTTTATGAGCCCGTTAGAGTGAGTAGTGATAGGCAATCTACTGCACTACAGAGGCTCTGGTCAGCATCTAAGGTACTAAATTCGAATAGTGGTGATGATCGTGACCGTAAATTTGGCTCTTTTAATGAGAAAACAGATGTCATTTATGATATACTTCCCAAAAGTGATCTCGCCTGTACACATATGTGGTTGAAGAGTAGAGTTCCTCTAGGGTAAGAATTTTAATTTCGCTTCTAAAACTTAGGGTGTGTTACGGTGCTTTTTTTTTAAATTGCTCGTCTGTTTACCTCCTTTTTATAGTGCTTCTAACCAAACACTCTTTCTTAGATCGAACACCATTTTTCACAATACTCTTTCTTTGATATCAGGTGTGTTCCTTCCAGATCGACAGTTACGGTAAAGCTCGAGTTACTTCCATTGACTGATGGCATAATTACTCTCGATTCATTACAGATTAATGTTGAACAAGGTGAATAGTCATTCTGCTTATATAACATACCCATCATGCTATATACGCCTTGAAGTTTCTCCCGAAAAAGGGCTAATTGCATAAAAAGTTAAAAAGTACGTAGCAAACCTTATTCTCATTTTTGTTTTGGGTTAGCAATTTACTTTGTGCCCAAAAAAACCATCAAAGATTTTTATTACATGAGATAACCGAGTTTTAGGCTGCTCTTTTGTGGTCTCGTCATTTCCTTTACAACTTGATTAGCTCAGTCTTTGCAATTGCAAGCACATGCACCTCGTCAGGAAAAAAAACTGTCGACATGGTCATAAGTTGCCGATATGTTATCTGTCACGCCATCATTTTGCGTGGTTCTGGGTCAGACTACCTTAAATGGATGTTTTTTTGACATTTGATTACCTTAAATCAAGAAGTTTGAAACTTTGATGGTTTTATACTTTTATCCGACTTAAATTGGACCTGTATTAGTCACCTTTTTATGCAATTAGACCTAAGATTCGGAAAAGTGTTACTATATTCATGAGAAGGAAGGACTGAAGGAGTATATACGTATTAAACTTAGAAGTTACGCACATGTAAGACCTTCAGATTTTATATATCGAAATGCATAATGAAACTTGTTCTTGGCACAACAGGTCCATCCTTTATCCCTGAGCACCCACTAAAGATAAATGCAACTTCTAGCATAAACATTGGAGCCAGTTAACTTAGCTTGTTACCTGAACCACATGGCTAAGATAATATCAACTATGCCACTACTTTTGGATTTTTGAGCCTTTTAAATTAATCGTAACGATGGCTATATAAATATATTATTGCTTGGTTCATCCCGCAGCAATGGAGTAAGGTGGTAACTCTTCCCTTATTCATGTCTGTGTGTGAGGTATGGTCGTTTTAGATATGTATGAGCGAAATGAGTGGTTTTCTTTGTACTGGACTATGATTATAAGCTATATAATCCACGAGTAAAAATCTGTTCTGTTTGGACTGATATGACCTGAATACTGATAATGCATATACTTTTGTTATGATTAGAAAAGATGGATACTGGGTTAAGTGGTTGTTATCTAGACGATAAATTAGCAATAAGCTAGGACCCAAGGGAGCGGTTAAGACGACCCAGTTTTAGATTGGTAGTCACCAATTATGAGCATAACATCTAAGAGGCTGGACTGGCTAATACTAGTATGCCGTGTTAGGAACAAAGATCGATCAAACACCAATGTTCGTAAATTACATAGATGGTCCCTGTGGTTTGCCCAAAGTTTCACCCACAGTCCCTGAAAGATAAAAGTTGCACAGATAGTCCCTATCTCTGAAAAGAATAACACTAATGGTCCCTTTTTTAACTGTCGTTAAGTGACTTCCGTTATAATTTACACGTTAGTCCCTTTTGGTTAAATATCGTTGCATCGTTTATCCTTTATAATAACGGCCGTTTATAACTTAAAAGTTTTTCGAATTTTTCTTACGTTTTCATACGTTTTCATCTGTTTTTATACGTTTTCATGCGTTTTAATCCGTTTTCGTCCGTTTTTATACGATTTCGTCTGTTTTTCTTACGTTTTCATCCGTTTTTATACATTTTCGCTGGTTTTTCTTACGTTATTGTCTGTTTTCCTACGTTTTCATCCGTTTTTATCCGTTTGGGTCCGTTTTATACGTTTTCGCTTGTTTTTATACGTTTTCCTTTATTTTTCTTACATTTTCATACGTTTTTATCCGTTTTTATACGTTTCATACGTTTTATATGTTTTCGTTCGTTTTTATACGTTTTCTTACATTTTCATCGGTTATTTTTATGTTTTCATATGTTTTTCTCCGTTTCCTTCCGTTTTCATCCATTTTTATTCATTTTCGTCTGTTTTTATACGTTTTGATCCATATTTATACATTTTCGTCCATTTTATATGTTTTCGCTCTATTATTCTTATTTTTTATCCATTTTTATACGTTTTCTTATGTTTCTGTCTGTTTTCCTTACGTTTTCATCCATTTTTATACATTTTAATCCGTTAACGTATGAAACCGGACGAAAATGTATAAAAATAGGTAAAAGTGTATAACAACTTAAGAAAAACGGATGAAAGCATATAAAAACGAATGAAAATGTATAAAAACGGACCGAATGTATGAAACGTAAGAAAAATGAGCGAAAACGTATAAAAGCGGATAAAAGGTATTAAACAGATGAAAACGTAAGAAAAACGAACGAAAACACATAAAAATGGATAAAACGTATGAAAATATAAGAGAAACGGATGAAAACATATAAAAAAGGACGAAAATGGATAAAAATAGATGAAAACGGATCAAATTGGATGAAAAATGAGCAAAAACTTATAAAACGGACGAAAACGTATAAAAATGGACCAAAACGTAAAAAAACGGACGAAAATGAATAAAAATGAATGAAAACGGAGAAAAACATATGAAAACATAAAAATAACCGATGAAAATGTAAGAAAACGTATAAAAACGAATGAAAACAAATAAAAACGTATGAAAACATATAAAAACGTATGAAAATGTAAGAAAAATAAAGGAAAACGTATAAAAACAAGCAAAAACGTATAAAAACGGACCCAAACGGATAAAAATGGATGAAAATGTAGGAAAACAGACAATAACGTAAGAAAAATGAGCGAAAACGTATAAAAACGCATGAAAACGGATGAAAACGTAAGAAAAACGGACGAAATCGTATAAAAACGGACGAAAACGGATTAAAACGCATGAAAACGTATAAAAATGGATGAAAACGTATGAAAACGTAAGAAAAATTCGAAAAACTGTAAGTTATAAACGGCCGTTATTATAAAGGATAAACGATGCAATGATATTTAACCAAAAGGGACTAACGTGTAAATTATAACGGAAGTCACTTAACGACAGTTAAGAAAGGGACCATTAGTGTTATTCTTTTCAGAGATAGGGACTATCCGTGCAACTTTTAACTTTCAGGGACTGTGGGTGAAACTTTGGGCAAACCACAGGGACCATCTATGTAATTTACTCTAAGCTTTTAATGCTTATTTTGCATGTAATCCATAATGTCATATTTTCAAAAGAACACGGGAGAGGAGGTAAAGAATGCAAGCAAAGATGATGTGCAACATAAACAAAAAATATCCATAAGAATCCTATATAAAACTTGTTGGGAACTTTATAATTTCATCACTTGTTTTGGTCAACCAAAGTTGTCGTTACTGGTATAATGCCATTATCTAATATATACATTTGTTGGGGATCTTAGCAACAGTACAATGTTGCTCCTTTTTTTGTTCGGGTCACGTGGGTTTACCATGTGGGTGGAACCCGTATTGCTTTTTGGTGGGTAAACCGAACCCACACTATTCACTCTCACTCACAACTCTTGCCTATGTCTTAGATCCATGTGGGTGATCCAAAAAATTATCTTTTGTTCATCGTACCATGGAAACTAATTTTTTTTTAGGTTGTGGCT
>LBNU01020756.1:0-10920 GCA_014162995.1 Artemisia annua | reverse complement strand
TTGTGCCTAATTCAATAACAAACATTTGGTCTTATCCCAAGTAGATATTCGTGATACCCAGGCATTAGGGTCGAATAGTTTACTTTGGAAAGTGATAACACGATTCCAAGTGATATCCGGTAACCTTAATTGGTACGTAGTTAGGCTATTGATTATCTTACCCTGTTCAGGGCTCATAACCTCCAACAATGAATCCATGCTACCAAAGGAAGAAGGAATTTCACCACTCAGTTTGTTGGTTTGCAAGTCGAGATTAGTGAGCTTCTTTAACATTGACAGCGATGAAGGGATTGAACCATTCATCGAATTCCCACTCATATTTAGTCTCACAAGAATCCGTAAACGACTGATTTCATTTGGGATCTCACCATACAGCTTGTTATGCTGAAGTTGAAGAACTTGTAATCTATTGAGCTCACCCAACTCACGAGGAACAAAACCGCCAAGATTATTATGTGATAAGTCCAAAAGTGACAAATTCATTAATAATCCCAACTCTGGAGGAATCATCCCACTTATACCATTATTATCGACTTCTAAAAAAGTTAACGATGGAAATACATTCCCAAAGGACCATGATGGCATTCCACCTGTTAACCTATTGCCACCGAGCCTCAGCCTAACCAAAGTGGCTGATATATTGGAAGGTATAGAACCTTGTAACTTATTAGAAGACAAGTTAATTTTGAGCAAATTCGGCTGGGACAAAAGATCACTTGGAATCGAACCGTTTAACTCATTATAACTGAGGTCTAGATACTTTAGATACGACGTAATTCCATGTGGGATTCCACCAGTGAAACCATTCTGGTTAGCAGCAAATCGTTCAAGAGTGGTGATGGCGGAAATTGATTGCGGGATTTCACCAGTGAGGTTATTGACTGAGAGAAGTAAGAATTGCAATTTTCTTAGTTCACCAATACCAGAAGGAATGGTACCGGTGAGTTGATTTGCACTCAGATCAAGCAAAGTGAGATTTAAATATTTTGTAATTTGATCAGGGATGCGACCCTCAAATGAATTCATGGAAACCTGAAGCTCCTGAAGATGAGTTGATTTGCCTAGTTTAGTTGGAACAGACCCTCTAAATCTGTTGACACTAATGTTTAAACTCTTTAACTCATTTAAACCAGCAAACTGTGAATCAATAACGTTATCAAAAGAATTACGAGACAAGTCTAAAACCTCTAAAGGACCCTGGAACGTTGGCAAGGAGCCTGTCAAACCATTATTACTAACGTTCAACGCTTTCAAACCACCAGCACCACAAGAAGTTAACAAAAATGGTTGTGGGATCAAGTTAAGCTGGTTATTTGAAATATCAAGTGATTCCAACGTTTGAATATCACAAACAAGCGACGACCAAGAATTATCTACGTTTTTATTAGAGATGGACAAAGACGAGAAAGAAAGCTTGGTGATGGAAGAATTGTTTCGTGTGCATGAAACGCCTGACCAGGAACATGGATTCGTTGAAGAGTTCCATTTGGTGTTGTTTCCTAGTACTTGGTTAAGTTTATTCATGGTTGTTACTAGACTAGATGGTAACTCGTCACAAGAAACAAATTTAAAAACGAACAACGACAACAAGAAGTAGAACATGTACCTGTTCATTTCGATCAAGTGCATGGTTCTTTAATGTTTGGAGTTTAACGTTCACTTGAGTTTCTCTACTTGTACGTAGAATTTTTGTTATTAATATTTGAATTTTGGTGTAACTTTAAAATACCAAGTCAAGTAGCTAGAAAAAGGAGGTTGACTAGGGGAAACGACTCGACTTGTGGAAAATTGGCGTATGGAAAATGGCATTTGATTAAATAGACCAACGACTTATTTTCTATCAAGCAATTGGATTCAAGATCCAATTCCAATCAAATCCAATTCGGGTAATTACCATTCACATTCCTACGAAGCTGACAGTACGTACTCCATAAGAGCACGAGGAATCATAACATGTTATAACACAAACACCCCGTCACGTCAGCACCACATCATTTTAATACCAAATAATATAACACCAAAAACACCAGTAAATTATAACAACCAATAACATCACATTTTGGGACTCACCCTTTAAAAAAATACAATTTACAAATTAACCCCTTAACTAATATTTCAATCATTAAATAAACTCAAAAATACAAATTAAGGGCAATACCACAATAATACTACCTAAAATGTAACAAATTCTAACTAAAATTAGCCAAAATTCGTCCCTTTTTAAACTAACAGCTCAACAGCCCAAAAGATATTGACATATTGTTGCACTTTTAATTTACGAATGAAGTAATAGGCCCAAAAGAAATCCATTTAAATCTAAGTAGTATTAAGTCCAACAATTAAACCTAAACTACCCTAATATCACTCCATTTGGAATTTACTAAAAACGCAGTCACAACAACATAACCACCTAAATCTCACGATCATTTCTTTTCTTATACAAACCACACACCTAGAATATTTCTTGTTACCAACGCCCGACCCTATAAGTTATCTGGTTGGTCGAGTTGACCCGATAGACCCGATAAACGTAGTTGAACCCGAATGAACCCGACCCTATAAGGCTTTATCGGGTTCAGGTCGGGTCGGGACGACCCATTTGACACCCCTAATCACGCCCCTTCGACAAAAACTAACCCCATTGAAAATTACGGTCATTGATAAGTGTAGTAATTTCCTAAGTCTAACAAAAAAAAAACAAAAAAAAAAACAAATTGTACTCTTATGTCAAATGGTTAGTAATGGATCCTTAATTTTAGTGGGATGCCTAATTTTGTTACACCCACTTCAGGATACTGGCAGTTAGGGGTGTTATCGGGTTCATCGGGTCGGGTTGAGCCAGGTTTTGAGTTTTTACAATGTGACCCGTAACCCGACCCGATAAGAAATCGGGTTATCGGGTTCGGGTGTTAGTCCGGTCGGTTTAAGTCGGGTCGGGTGAGTCGGTTTCACTACAAGAATTCTGTCAAGTACCCTCGAAAAATGCCCACGTATATTGATTCATGGGTATTTACCCGTGTATTACCCATGAATTAACCACAAATAAGGAATTCAGAGTGTGGCAAAATTTACCCTCAAACCTCCCACAAATTTACCCATGAAAGTACCCACAAGGTATGATTTGGTGTGTAATTTGTGGTTGAAGTATTCCCGCTAAAATATTTTCCACAAACTACCCACAGACGAGTCATTGCGGGAAAAAGATGTGGGTAATGTCATGGGTAAATTTATGTTAACCACAAAGTATGCAAATGTCTTTTGTTAATGGGTATCATTTCATGTGGAATCTATGGGTAAATGTACACACATACGTAGTGTTTGGTATGTTGTAATCAAAGCCGGAATGGAAAAGATTATTACGATGTAATGAAAAATATTGTTTGTTTACATTTATTGAATGTAATGATTTATTACAGGGAATGACTCATCACACCAAAACCATTCCTTAGGGGTCCCCTACTTTTTTTTTTCATTACAAGATGTAACGGAATCAAAATTACATAAAACCCCATCATTACCTAACCACATTAAATTAACTTCCTATTATAAATGGATATTTTAGTCTTTTTATTACCGATTCCATTACGTTTTCATACAAACCAAACATGATTAATAACGACAATGAATCATTACATTACACTATTCATTCCATTACATCGTTTATTCTATTCATTTAACATTTCATTCCGTCCTACCAAACGAACCCATAGGTTTACTCGCCAAACTTTTAGTGGGAAAAATTTTTAAGTTAGTTTTATGTTTGCAATTTGTGGTAATTAAACAAATCCTTAATCTATAAGTAAATATTTTGACGCTACTTGTATTTCCTATTACACATTATAACTCAATTACAGTTAACTTAATTTTTTTTTATTAGGGGTGAAAACGAGCCGAGCCGAGCCTGAGCCTGCCAGAGCTCAAGCTCGGATCGTTTAAGTTTTAAAAGGCTCGAGCTCGAGCTCGGCTCGTTTCGAGCTTTAAATTTTAAGCTCGAACTCGGCTCGTGGTATATTATATAGGCTCGGGCTCGGCTCGTTTATACTATTTGGCCATGAAATGTTAAAGCTTGGCTCGAGCTCGGTTCTTAATATATCTTTAATGAGCTCGTCAATAAGCTCGAGCTCGGCTTATATATATGTTTAATACTTAAAATATCATAATGTCTTTTAGGCTCGCGAGCCCAAACGAGCTTTGTATGTAAAGCTTGAGCTCGAGCTCGACTAATAAACGAGCTTCAACTTAGGCTCGAGCTTGTTTAGGCTCGGCTTGTTCTAACTTTTTATCGATCCGATCCTGAGATTTTCACGAGCGGTTCGGATAGGCATAAAATACTATAAGCCATTTATTTGCATGAGAAACGAAATATGATGTATATATTATAAGGGAAAAAAACTATTACTTAAATATTAAAATATCTATCTATTAAGCAGTTCAAAGTTTGATTTTGGTCATGTTTGGCAACATCTTTTTGGAAGCGTTTAAGAGCGGTAAGCGACAAGCGTTCCAGTCTTAACGCTTGTTTGGCAACACTGCTGCTAGCGTTTAACAACACCTCAAAAGCTTGCAATCTTAATGCTTCTTAAAGAAGCTTTCCAATATACCGCTAGCGTTTACTTTTAATATTACCAATTTACCCTTAAAAAATAACATTCATTCATAAGTATATGCCCTTTTACGTAATTTTACATTTTATAATTACAACTACAGCTACGTTACCAAACACGTTTTTTAAACAAGCAACTAATGCTTACTGCTACTGCTTACTGCTACAACTTACTGCTTATTGCTACTGCTTACTGCTACCTGTCGCCAAACATAGCCTTTATCTCCTAATCACATTTTAAAAAAGTACACTAAAATTGTGGCGCTAAGATTGGTGCCTATCTTGAATTTCAAATTTTTAATTCACCGATAATCTCTATTATCACATTCAATTGAAAATTTAATTTCATTTCAACTTCTTCTTATAAACCTCATTCCCCTTCAACCGTTTATTTCTATCTTATTCTAGATTTTGAAGAAGTTGGTTTTGCGGATATATATTATTCGCCACAATTTCCCTTTGTATAGTATAAACATCTTCTTATTGAATAACATGTTTGAAGAAGATTATTCGCCACAATTTCCCTTTGTATTATCAAGTGTCGGTGCTGGGTTTGATATATTTTTTTTTCTCTATTTTTAATCTTTGCTCAATCTTTACAATGAATTTTAACACCATTTTTTTTGACTTGTTAGATATTGAAAACGAAAAGGTCACATAATGATTCGACTATTACAAATTAAGGTTTGAACATAATGATTCTCATGAATTTTATATATTTCGTCACTACTCCAACCCATTTTTTTATCGGTTTTGTTTGTGAAAGTATTCTCATGGAATTTGTTAATTTACAGATCCCTTGTCATTGACTCGTCGCGCTTAAGGTTCAACGTAAATACCACATAAAGGAGAAATGGGCATCATGTTTGAGCACCCCCGTAACAAGAAAACTGCTTTGGTGGATTGATAGCTTCCAATATACATCTTCCCCTTGCTATTTAATTATGTAATTGTTGATGCCCTACGTTGATTTTAGAACTTCCATAAGTTAGCTATTTGTATATTTTATGATTTATGTTATGGATATGGTAGATCAACCTAGTCTCTGTAATTGGATCCCATGTCAATTAAATGCAATTTATTTTTTACATGATGTTTTTTTGTTTGTATATCAATCTGTTTGAAATAGATTATAAAAAAGAGCAGTTTTTCTATTTTCTACCGTAATATATATTCAAGCATAGCTACAACTTCCCCTAATGATTACATGATAGGTAATTTACTCATGAACTTACCATAGATTATCACCGGTAAATTTAAAATTTACATTCGGATTTAGACACGACTATATCCGTGAGGATATTTACCCACCGATTACCCATGACCAAATTCAAGGATATTTATATGGTAAAAAAAATCCCATGAAAGATTTTCCCACCGACTTTAGATGACCACCCACAATTTATGTTGTGTGTAACATAGCCACGGATTCAAATTGTTGTGGGAAAACAATTAGCCTCGAAGGTTTACCCATACTTTCATGTTCGTGGGGAATATGTGGGTATTTCCCAATTAGCCACAGATTTTGACCTTTTACCCACCAATTTAGTCTGTGGGTAATCAGCTGAATTCTTGTAGTGGTTATAGGCGTTAACTTCATATATTATATTTGAAAGTAAAAACCTTCCCCTGGGTTTTTTTTCCAGGACCAAGCTCCGAAGTGAGAATGAGTATATATAGAGGACCGGAAGGTATGATGATAAATGAGAGTAAATGCGAGTAGGTGTGTGTAGTTGTCTACAATAAATGAGGTTGGGGGTATTTATACTACCCAACCTTGGTACATGTGTGTACTTGCGAACAGTTTTCGGTTGTCCTTACAAACAGTGCTTTGATGTACCTTTAAACAGTATTCGCCCCCTACGCCTAGTCTAGGAAATAGGGTCAGACCACGTGCCCGTCATAGTCCCAGGAAATCTGGGAAAGCGGCCAAGTGGGTTTCTGGGTTTAATCCAACGGTCAAAAGATTATATCATGTCGTCGGGTCAAGTAAACTGTTCTGCCAGACACGTGATGTCCGGAATATATCCTTCGGCCATATACGCCAATAGGCAAATGGCTCATTTTCATAATTATAAGGTCGTGAATATGTATAATATTACTCCCTCCTTCTCAACTATAGTCCACGTTTTTTTTTTTGTTTGTTTTTTTTTTTCGTTTTTTTTTTTCATCGTCCTTATTTAATTGTCTATCACTAAAAATAAATAAAAAAAGAGAGATTAAATAGTACTCCCTTCGTCCTAAATTTATAGTACACATTTTTTTTGGATGTCTCGATTTAATTGTTCACTACCAAAAATAGTAAAAGAAGTTTAATCTAGATTACCATATTAACCTTGTTGGTTAAGGGTAAAACTGTCATTCTGCAAAAAGTAAGATATATAAATCAGTAATAATTATATTTTTCTTAAACTGTGTTTTTTTATCGAGGGACAATTATTTTGGAATGAAGGGAGTAATTATTATTTCTTTTTTAAACTGTGTATTATTTTTTTGGAGACACTATATACTCGTATTAGATAGTTGTGTAGGTTGTAATAATTTGACTTTGTTTGTTAAAGGCAAAATGTTATTTAATAGTAACAAAGTTTCGTGGGTGTTATATTTTAGTGACTATTTTAACCACAAAAACCATCCAACGATGTATTCTCTAATCTTGATCAAAACCTGATCAGGTAAATCTAAGAGAGGAGGGAGTCACAACGCTTCCCCTTGCGTTATTATGATCTGGCAGCAAAGCAACTGATGTGGCAGCTCATAACTCAAGTTATGCATGTTAACACCATTTCCTGGGTCTCGGCGTTGGACTTGCGTTTTAACGCACGTTGATGTGATAACTTGCGTTATAACTTGAGTGTTATGATTTCCCCACTATGTTACTTGGTGTTATGGCCAAGTTGTGGCTTGCGTTGATTTCGTGTTTTTTTAAAAAGTGGTATTATTTGGTGTTATGATTTCCTGATGTTTTTTGGTGTTATGTTATTTGGTGTTGAGATGATGTGGCGCTGACGTGGCCTGCGTTATTTCATAACTTGCGTTATGATACCCCATACTCTAAGCGTTAACAGGATGACATGCATAAACAAGAGAGTATCTATTGGGCCGGTTAATATTATCCATGAAGCTAACAAATAGTCTGAAGCTTTACACGGTGATTGAATGGCAAACATCTTATTTTTTATACAATGTCATGATGAGACTCCACTTGGCCGATGTTGCATACAAAAGCCTTAAAGCTTTTCGTCTAACTAGATGATTCCCGAATGCCATACAGTGGCTTGTAATTTTTGCATCAAAAGTTGTGATACATTGAATACTTGGAACGGGAAATAAGTTTGCTTAACTCTATTTGCAATCTTAGTATCATATGTTTCTATAGTATTCCACAGATGGATTATTTCAGTACTTTTCTTTTGAAAACAAAATGAAGCTTTTCGTCTAATCTCTCTTATTCGGATTTTTACTAATCTAACGAAATCTAATGAAAACTATAGAATGATACTGAGCGTCTAATGGACATCACGTATGCAAGTATTAAATTTGCCTTCACGCTTGCAGGTATTATAAGTCTTTGCATGGGCTTTTTTATTGAAAGACTTCACGTTTCGAAATTTCCAGACTTCCCAAAGGGCCACCTGAACCTTCATATCACAGGCAAGTATGTGGTTTTTATCCATAAGCATGGTGTGTCACCAAAGGAGATCATTTCTGAGTTCTGACGTAGAACGAAAGCGTGTATAAAATCCTAATAAGGGTTATCAAAATCCGAAAATATTTTAGAGACTTTAAAGTCAATATAATTGAATATCTAAACAATGAACTCGAGCCATATATTTATTTGGAAGTAAATCTTGAGAAAAATATCACCTAAACATTTTAAACACAGACTTAAAAAAATAAAAAAGAAACTTCAGCTTTTGAAGCCTCTACGCCGTAACAAGATTTTCTTGTTTACGGATAACCACTAAGACACCTTAATAAATCCTTATTTGAGAGATCTACAGCTTAATAAGAAACATTCATTTACGCCTTAGAAAACTAATTATAATAAACAAATTAAAAGCCGTAGCTTTTATGGCGTAATCAAGAACAAGAAGGCTTTATGCCGTAGAGAAAGTTGGATCACGTTTTCTTGATTCAAGTTATTTTATTATAATCCAATCGCTTCATGTACTTTTCAGCTAATTCCTCGATCTTATCTCATCAAGTTTCTCAAGCTGTTGAACGAGAAGTCACTGAGCGTCCACCATAAACCATATCTCTTTCATTTTTCGCAACGAGAGAATATATCTTTGTCAAAAATATGGATAACGATATGCTGTCAGGTGGCATGTCGTGTTGTAGTGTAGAAAGCAACACCCGCAAGTCGTATCACACCAAACAAACATTTCAATTACTTCTCGTCTTCTCGGGTCACATTCACATCATCAACAATATTTATTTATTAATAAAACAACAAATCCATCACAATAATAAAATATATCCATATTACAAAAAACAAAATCTTCATTCTCCTACATGACAATCACATCATACGTGCCATATAATGCACTACAAAAACATTTTCTCTAAATATTTGTTTGTTTGCTTGCACAATGCACATACACATTTATCAGAAATTGTCTTGGAAGCGGTCTCTAAATTACCCTCGGGTATAATGTGACAGTCAACATGTCACCTTTCCATAACTTACTATGACGAGATTAAGTACTGTTGTTGTTGCATATATTTGTCGAATTCATACATCAACGGCTAAAAACATCTCAGTTGACCTGCATAAAGGACACGATACATTAGATGTAAGCCACGTGTCAATACACGTAGGATGAAACCCGTGTCGACAGCTCGGTATTACTTTGACCGTATCACTAGCCTCAAACTCACTTAAACAAATGGAACACTCGGTCCATGTCTTGTCATCTTGACCGTACTTAACTACAGGAAGCGAACGTACGCTCGAGATATCAAGCCCGTGACGTTTACGGGCTCGAAAGTGAGGTGGTGAGTGATTGTTACGGGGATGAGATGAGAAGCGACAAATGTGTAGGGAGAAAAAGGTGAGAAAAAAGAGGATGATGAGTAGGATAAGTATAGTGAGGGCTAATGACGAGTCGAATGGGGACGTAGGTGACGTTGGAGATGTCGCGATAGGGTTTAAAGTGTCGGGGTCGGGATCGGATGCTATTTCTTGTAGCATGGTTCGGTGGAAATGATTTTGGTTCATGGTGTGTGAATTATGATAAGGATGAGAAAATAGTGTTTGTTGCATTATTGTGAATGAGATATGATAGTGATTTGCATGCTGCTAGAATTCTTACTTATTATTGTTGTGAACAAAGAGTAAATGTTCGAGAGTAAAATTTGGACCGTTAAAATTGAAAATGGTTGATTGGATTTGTCAAGACCGTAAAAGTATGAATCAATCAATCAGTTGGTTGGTGTATCTAGAGTAAAATTGAAGTGGTGATTGAGTTAGTGCTTTAAAACAACGTTTTCTTATCCGGTGATTTTCAACGTGTGAAAGTCATGTTTCAAAGCACTAACTTCCGTCCACAAACCATACGTGTAAGATAAAAGACATTAACGGGTACGCCAAGAACTCAAACTTTATGTGTACGTATCATTTTTACAACTCGAACTTTATGTGTATGTATCATTTTTACATGTACCAATGGCTTTACGTAAAAGCTTGACACGTTGTCACGTTATAAACTATAAGTATATGACATGTTATTATTTTCTCTCAATGTATATTGATTTGCAGTCATTATGCTACAGTTGATTGGCAAAAGATTGATGCGGAACAATGATTTATATAGAGGCGACTAATTCATTTACACAGGTTGGTGGGTTTGTTTTAGTGGCTGGTGCTCCATTTGTTGATCCATAGGTCGCAAGTTCGAGCCACAATTCATCTCGACAATCTTTTTTATTTTTTTCACCATTGAAAGAAAAGAAAAAAAAAATACTAGTTGTGGAATATGAATGGAATGCAAAGGAAACCAAGTAAGGGAATAGAACAGGAAACACAAATGGAATGCAAAGGAAGTTTTTGTATAACCTTTTCGATTCATAAGGTTGAGAAGGTCAGTTTCATCATTGTGTCCCATTGTGATTCAATTACAGTAGGTGCATTGGCTCTTTTTTTTAATGATACCAATTTCAGAGATGTAGATGTTGAGTTGATCTCGAATACTGTTGGGTTTTGTCATTAATGTGTACATTACTGTGGTTGGTATTAAAATATTTTACTATTTTGCATTTCTTCTAAGTTATGTATTAGATCGACATATATTCAGTTGAGGTATGTAGCTGAA
>LBNU01020755.1:167877-186673 GCA_014162995.1 Artemisia annua | reverse complement strand
CTTTTCCACATCTCGTGCTCGTTTTAGGCTTTTTGGTTGATTTCTATGTTGTTTTTGCAATATCCTTTCCTGCACAGTCACAAACACAAAAACACGATATCTTTGGCGTTTAACGTTAGTTTTTGGTCTTTTAGAGTATGAAAATGGTGAATAAAAGGTATGTGAATAAGCACATACCAAAATCCCCCAAACTAAGGTATTGCGTGTCCTCACGCAATGTAATCACGTCACGCCTTAAAGATAAATAATTTCAAACCTCTCTTTACTAACTTTGAAAAGTAGCAAAACGTTCAAAGGAGATAAGAAATCATTTATTCCCTAAAACGCCCCGGTTTTCCATTTTTGACTATGTACATCATATATTACACTACCTTAGCTTATGACGGTGTGCTTGACTTTCATTATTTTGCAATAATGATTAAGGGTCATAGAGCAAGAACACGATTCATAGAAAAGTGACCGATTGGATAAAATTCATCGTCCCTGATTTTTCACAAGCCCCCAAACTATGCGTAAAAAGGGATCATTGTTTAATTACAAATTAGATGCCAACGCTACCCATGGAAGTTACTCGTGTACCTCTTGCTCCCATTTTCCTATTTTTGTATCTCATTATTTTATTTTTGTGAGAGAAATGAATTTCTTCGTAAGCATCTCGTTTCATAGTTTTTAGTCTGATAAAGATACCAAATTCAGACGCTAAGTAGTTATCGATCTTCTCTTAAGAAGGTCTACTCGAGAAATGTGGTCCACATCAAGGATATTGGATACATACAAAGACTTTGGAATACATAGACATAAGTTGACGTGCACCTCATGCGTCCAATCTAGGATCATCCACATGTAACTTACGCACGACCAACTTTAGACTTAACACTTGAACTCATAATCCATAAATATTCAACATACATCCTTATTATTATTATTTTTTGCTTGCCTTAGTAACTTCTTAACTCTGAACCTTCACGGTTTCAATCCAAGACCTACCGCCAACTGCTAGGGTTAGAATGTAGGATCCAAGGTCCGATCTCAATCCGAAGTCTTAAAGCACCTTAGCTCATACTGAATAACGGGCTTTAGGGTAGCTTTGAAACCACATGCGTACTATGCTTATACAACGAGATACAATACAATACAACTCGAGATAATGGGGTGTATCCTTGATGTGTACCCAATTTTTCAAGCAAAGATTCTCTTAAGAAGATAAAGAACTACTCATCGGCTAAACCTAACATCTCTAATTATTTTGCACAGATATGGGGTGAAGCAAATTTTTGGGAACAAAAAGACATGAGTACCTTCGATGAGCTTTAAAGAGATCCAACTACTCTATGCTTAGCATCTAACCTCTAAAGAAACTCTATCATTTCTCGTTCTTCGCAAATTTAAAATCCCAAATAATGAGATCCGCGAATGCTTAACCGATAATCAAGCCACGCATATATAAAGTCAAGTATGGAAGCCGACAAAAGAGTAGCTCCTGGTGTACAAAACTAGCACAAGCTTATGTGATCATCAATGGTTAAGGGAACAAGCTAGGGCTCAACACGCCCGGATCAAGTCAAAATTTTTATTCTCACTCTTACCTAGTAGGAAAGTCAAAACACGGTGTCAAAATTCTTATTCTATTTTTGCATAATTTTTCAATTTTTCTCATTTTTTTGTTTGAAATTTTTCAAAATTTTTCAATTTTTTTGGATTTTTGAGGAAAAACGGGGTTGCGTAAGTAAACGGTAATGGTGAAAGTGCTAGGTCAATCAAATCGAAGATTCACCCCCCAGACTAAAGATAAACATTGTCCTCAATGTTTAAAAGGTAAGGGTAATCCTAACAATAAATCTAAGGCCGTTTATTAAGTGTGCCAAAGATACCGTTAGTCGATAAGATTTTGGATATATGATTTCCGTGCAAGCATCAAAACATGGGACTCGAGTGGAGATGAGATGAACCAACGAGCACGAGAGTCATCATGAATTGGGGAAAACCTGCACAAACACAAACAACCAAGCAAACACAAGATTGGAAGAGGTCGCCCTCCTCGCGTTACTTATTAGTAAATAAAGATGAAATAAATGGATAAGCATGGGGTGCCTCCCACGAAGCGCTTGTTTAGTAACGAGTCGTATAGCTTAGACTCGCCCCAAATTTACTTGTCCTTGGGGGAGCAAATGAAACACACAGCTTGAAAAGCGACGATGCCGGGATCAAAAACAACATCCTCACTCCCGGGGGAATGACGAATGGGAGAAACAACAGCATAAGTAAGATAAGGAAGAAAGATCATAACAACGATTTCGAGGTCAAATTCAAAGAGATCCTCCATAGTAAGCATAACTTTCTCCTTAGTCTTATAATCATCCTTCTTCAAAGTTTCATCAACAAATTCTTCAGTAGTAACGAAAGAAGCCAGGATGTCGGGCTGGAGCCCATAAGAGTCCTTACAAGGTAATATCCCGGGTTTAAAAATTTTATCTTCTGAAAGGAACGATAATGGAGTATCAACCACGGTAAAAGATGATGAATCCTTAGTCGTTGACAACTTAGTAGGCTCAGAAACTTCTTCAATTCTTGATGGAGTCGGATTGACTGGAATTAAAAACTCATCGTGAATAGAATTAACCATATGATTAACGTTTGTAACCTCGGGTTCCGTAACAGACTCATCACTATCCTTAATCTGAATATCGAAAAGCGGATTATCTGAAATCATATTAAAGTCTGGTTCGAAATCAAATAGAGGGTTAGTGAAAGTTGTTTTGAAAGTTTCAAGAACAAGGTTATTTGATTCATTTGAGGTTTCATCAATTTCTGAAAGAACATCGATCTCTTCTGGAGAAAAGTCACCTCTTTCATCTGGTGTGAAAGAGAGATTAGAAGAGTCGGGAATATTTGGTTCAGAAAATGAGGTGGGATTGCCACACCGAGGGATTTCTTCTTCAACGTACTCGATTTCTCCATAAGACAAGGAAGTATAACCGTCGCCAGACTCGGAAAATATCTCATCATGATTTTCAATGGACTCATCAGTAACTTCATCGTTCTTCGGAGGGAGGGGAGATAATGGTTCTTCATGTAATAAACTTTCAAGAAAACGAATATCTCCCTTCGGATCAAAGTTAGTATCATCAACCATCGTCGATTCGGAATGATTTTTAGCAAGACAAACCTCGATCTCATCTGAAAAGACATCACTCCTCTCAAACGGTGTGGGAGAAGGAGCGACAAAATCGGAAACGAGAGGATCAGAAGATGGAGTGTCGGTTGAAATAGAATTATCATTAACAGGAGAAGTACCGACCTCTTCCACAACAGAGTCACCTCCCTCGATCGTAGTGAGAGAAAGATGGGAAGAGTCGGGGATAGTAGATTCAGGAGATATAATGCCACGTTCATAAAGATAGGCTCGTATTCTCTGTGCATTCTCCTCTGCTAACAATTCTTCCATGCTTTTGCTGCCATCATCCTTGACGGGTGTGTTGAAAAATGATGAAGTCCTGTAAAACTTCCCAATTTGAATGGACGCCTCGTCATCATCATCATTGTAAATGAAGGGTTTACGATATTGAGAGCTTTTCTTAGATGCTCGTTCTTCGGCTAAAAGTTCTCCATACGTTTTCTGATCTTGGTCAATTTTATTCTTCAATTTCTCAAATGCAATCATCATATCTTGAAGTTTTTGGTAAACATCTGGAGAAAATTGATAAGGTTGATTTTGAATCACTTGATATTGTGGAGGTTGATCTTGGTGAGGATAATCATAATTGTTACAAGGAAACGGGTTCCTTGTTTGACAATCGGTGCTAAAGTGCGGACCTCCACAATACTCACACCCGTATGATTGTTGTGACGGATTCGGTGGATGTTGAAATGAATCATGATTGAAATACGGATCTTGCTCATAAGTGTTTTGAGGAGGAAAGTAAGAATTGTTTTGAGGATAATTGGAAAAGTTCGAATTGAAATTTTGAGAATATGAATTTTCATCTTCAACAGCACAAAACAAACAACTTCCGTTTATAAGATTTCTACCACACCTCACGCAAGTACACCATTGACAATAAGTCGCAATCGGATCCAAAATGTTTCCACATCCATCACAGTAACGTTGATCGTACGAAGATAAGTCGGGCTGAGGTGAGTAGTTGGAAAAATTCGGGTTTTGATCATAAGAGACAGAATTACAATTCGAACACCATCCGTTCAGTAGATCATTACCACACTGTTCGCATATACACCAACGACACGGTAAACCATAGAGTGGTTCACCACAACGAACACAAGGTATCAATGAATCCATAAGAATTAAACAAAAGAGGAGGAAAGAAATAGAATTAAACGATTAGAGGATAAGAACAGTATTTTTGAATTTTATGTTTGAAAAATGTAGAAGAGTAAAAAGTGAAAACCAATTTTGAAAGGTAAAATCTTTTTGGATTTTTGGATTTTAGAAAAGTGGAAATCAAAGGAAAAACAAATTTTGAAGAGAAAATCTTTTTGTGTTTTTATATTTTGAAAATATTTACAAAAGCATTAACTTCTCGAAAGAAGGATCTTCAAAACACATTACTCAAACGATCGAACGACTAAATCTTATCAACCGCTCCCCGGCGGCGCCATTTTGACGAGTCGTTTTTCAAGCGGTGAAGCTTATAAACTCGAGTCGTTGTCCCAACGAGGGTTGAACTGATCTCGTCACTCAAGATCGTGAGATATGTGAGATGAATAGGTTTTAAAAGATTGTTTGGTTTTCATTAAACTACAAACGACAATTAAAATGCGATTAAAGTAATGAAAAGCAATAAAGTGACGCAAAGAAAATAAACAAGTAAAGTTGCATGAAATAAAGTGACTTAAAGAAAGCGATAATTAAAGTGCGAAAAGTATTTAAAAACGGTAAATGAATTTAAAGACAATATGTTCGCAAAGCGACTTGAATAAGTTCACTAAATATGAGCTAAAGGTTTGTGACGAGTTATTTTCCTTTCTCTAGATTAGTTGTCAATTAATCTTTTGAAAAGATAGTAACTCTAGACGTGTGATTTAATTGATCTCCGGCTTTTGTTCTTCAAACAATTAAATCACGTATCTAAATAATCTAAATGATTATAAGTCACAAACCTTTAATGCTCACACTTAGCTCGCAAACCCGAGTCACTAAGCAAACACAAATTAAACTATTCGCGACTCATATTAAATTAAATAAAGCGATGAGGAAAAATAAAAGTTAACGTTGAAAATAAAAGTTTTTGGAATTTAAGATTTAAAAGACGAAAAATAAATTTAACCAAACTTTAAAATAAAAAGTTTAAGACTAAGTGACTTAAATGTGAAAAGGTTAAATCTAAAAATGAAACGACATTGCACATAAGAGAAATTAACTAAATGATTTAAGAAAATTTCGGCAGAGTTTCGACTTAGCATAGAGCATAAGAAACCTCACTCGATGAGACGATGAGGTGAACCAATGCCTAACTCGGCGTATAAAAGAAAAGGAAACTAGACCTCATACTCGCAGGATTAAAGAAAAAAAAACATACTCGCAATATAATACCCCATACTCGCAGAAACAAGCCATACTCGCAAAACATGATCCCATACTCGCAACACTAAAGTTCATACTCACAGAAAAAGTTCATACTCGCAGAAAATTTTTCATACTCGCAGAAAATTTTTTATACTCGCAGAACTGAAAAGAAATCCCATACTTGCAAAACCCTAAAAACCTAACTCGCAAAAAAATACAAAAATAAGCTGGAACCTTTTTTTTAACGAGAAATTGATGAAAAATATTAATGAGAACTTATGAAAACTTATTAAGAAACTAGTTTTAATCACTAATAAGCTTATATATAAGCTAACGACACACAATAAGCACTAACCCATTATTTTTTTCAAATCATTCGAATACAAAACAACATGCAAAGGTGGTGAACTTTTTATAAAAGCTTTTGAGAAAGATTAAGATGAAGGTAAACAAGTTTTTCTAGAATGAAAATAAGATCAAAACATGTAAAGATTAACAAGAAAGATTAAGATGACGCGTAAAATAAGCTAGGGAAAATAAGACATAGAAAACTAAAGATGCATTAATAAAAATCTTACACTAAGACTCAAAATAAAACTAAGACTAACTAAATTCTACTCCCTACTCCTACTAGCTTCAAAATGAAGCCACCCATGGGGTATTTATGTTGCTAGGGAGGTTACAAGTTTGCCATCGTGTACACTTTGCCCCCTAGACTTATATATCTCATGAAAACATCATTAAAACTCTATTACAAGCTACTAAGTGTTTGAAACGCCAAATGTAACTAGTTGTAACTTTGAGGTTAAGTGTTGACGTGCTTTATCAAAGTCTTCAAAGATGTAAAAACGATCACTTGCTCGAACTTGGAAATCTTTTTCTTATAAATCTCTTTCAACTTCGATTAAGCGTTTCTTTCATCTTCTTGAGCTTTTAAGAAATAACTTTGTCGTCTTGGGCTTTTCTTAAGTAGATAACATCGTTGACTCGGCTTTTGGCACTTTTCCACATCTCGTGCTCGTTTTAGGCTTTTTGGTTGATTTCTATGTTGTTTTTGCAATATCCTTTCCTGCACAGTCACAAACACAAAAACACGATATCTTTGGCGTTTAACGTTAGTTTTTGGTCTTTTAGAGTCTGAAAATGGTGAATAAAAGGTATGTGAATAAGCACATACCAATCTTCAAGATGAGGAGAAGAACCGTCTCGTTGATATGCTTAAGAAGCACAAAGATGCCATAGCTTGGCGTATTTCCGACATAAAGGGCATAGACCCTCGTTTTTGCACCCACAAGATTTTACTTGAAAATGATTCTAAGCCATCCATCCAACAACAACGACGGGTTAACCCCAAAATCCATGAAGTGATCAAGAATGAAGTTATCAAACTCCTCGATGCTGGAATGATTTACCCAATTTCTGATAGCTCGTGGGTTAGCCCGGTCCATTGTGTGCCAAAGAAGGGTGGTATGACTGTCGTGACGAATGAAGATAACGAGCTTATTCCTACACTCTTGTTACCGGTTGGAGAGTTTGCATTGACTATCGAAAGCTCAACGAAGCAAATCGAAAGGACCATTTTCCACTTCCATTCATGGATTAAATGATTGAACGACTTGCAGGAAATGAGTTCTATTGTTTTCTTGATGGTTTTTTTTGGCTATTTTCAAATTCCCATTGATCCTCCCTATCAAGAGAAAACCACTTTTACTTGCCCTTATGGGACGTTTGCCTATCGACGTATGCCCTTTGGCTTATGCAATGCTCCAGGCACGTTCCAGAGGTGTATGACCGCTATTTTTCAAAACATGATCGGGAAGACAATGGAAGTTTTTATGGATGATTTTTCTGTGTATGGAGATTCATTTTCGTCTTGTCTCTCCCATTTAGAACAAATGCTCAAAAGGTGTGAAGACACTAACCTAGTTCTGAATTGGGAGAAGTGTTACTTTATAGTTAAAGAGGGTATAGTCCTCGGCCATAAAATTTCAAAAGCCGGGATTGAGGTGGATAGAGCCAAAGTCGATGTTATCGCAAAACTACCTCATCCCACGACCGTCAAGGGAATTCAAAGTTTCCTCGGTCATGCTGGCTTTTACAGACGTTTTATACAAGACTTTCTAGAAGTTATCGTTACCCGCTTTGACTCCTACACGTATGACACTCGAGCTTGCCGACCGTTCTACCTCTCGTCCTAAAGGCATAGCCGAGGATGTCGTCGTCAATGTGGGAAAATTTCACTTTCCGGCAGATTTTGTTGTTGTCGATTTCGATCCCGATCCAAGGGTTCCTCTCATTCTCGGAAGAGGTTTCCTCAAGACGGGCCGTGCTTTGATTGATGTGTACGATGAAGAGATTACCTTGCGAGATGGTCATGAAGCCGTCACATTTAATTTAGACCAAACAGCAAGATATTCCTCCACCGATGAACCCATGACCATAAAAAAAATCGATGTCGTTGATGAAGTTTCTGACGAGTATTCTCAAGAGATGCTCGGTTTTTCAAGTGGCAATTCCACTTCTTCTCCTTCTACCCCCACAAATAATTCTTCATCTTCACCCTCTATTGATGATTCTTTTCCTTCTTCTCAACCTATAATTGCCGTCTCTTCCCCTTCTTTCACTCCGTTTGAAGGAGGTGATTTCTTTTTGGAAGAAGTCGATGATTTTCTCTCTACCGATACATCTTCATCATCAGATATTGATGATTCTTACTACGATCCGGAGGGAGACATTCTTTTGCTTGAAAAACTTTTGAATGAAGATCCCTTTTCACCTCTCCCTCCGAAGGATCTTTATGTTGAAGAAGTCAAATAGGTCAAGCCATCTAACAAAAAGCCTCCAGAACTCGAGCTTAAGGATTTACCTCCTCATCTTGAATACGCATTCTTGGAAGGAACCGTCAAATTTCCCGTCATCATTTCTAAACACCTTCAAGATGAGGAGAAGAACCGTCTCGTTGATATGCTTAAGAAGCACAAAGATGCCATAGCTTGGCATATTTCCGACATAAAGGGCATAGACCCTCGTTTTTGCACCCACAAGATTTTACTCGAAAACGATTCTAAGCCGTCCATCCAACAACAACGACGGGTTAGCCCCAAAATCCATGAAGTGATCAAAAATGAAGTTATCAAACTACTCGACGCTGGGATGATTTACCCCATTTCCGATAGCTCGTGGGTTAGCCCGGTCCATTGTGTGCCAAAGAAGGGTGGTATGACTGTCGTGACGAATGATGATAACGAGCTTATTCCTACATGTCTTGTTACCGGTTGGAGAGTTTGCATCAACTATCGAAAGCTCAACGAAGCAACTCGAAAGGACCATTTTCCGCTTCCTTTTATGGATCAAATGATTGAACGTCTTGCAGGAAATGAGTTCTATTGTTTTCTTGATGGTTTTTCTGGCTATTTTCAAATTCCCATTGATCCTCCCGATCAAGAGAAAACCACTTTTACTTGCCCTTATGGGACGTTTGCCTATCGACGTATGCCCTTTGGCTTATGCAATGCTCCAGGCACGTTCCAGAGATGTACGACCGCTATTTTTCAAAACATGATCGGGAAGAGAATGGAGATTTTCATGGATGATTTTTCTGTGTATGGTGATTCATTTTCGTCCTGTCTCTCGAATTTTGAACAAATGCTCCAAAGGTGTGAAGACACTAACCTAGTTCTGAATTGGAGAAGTGTCACTTTATGGTTAAAGAGGGTATAGTCCTCGGCCATAAAATCTCTAAAGCCGGGATTGAGGTGGATAGAGCGAAAGTTGATGTTATCGCAAAACTACCTCATCCCACGACCGTCAAGGAATTCGAAGTTTCCTCGGTCATGCTGGCTTTTACAGACGTTTCATACAAGACTTTTCAAAAATAGCCCGACCATTGACCCACCTTTTAGAAAAGGATGCCCCGTTCATCTTCACCAATGAGTGCATTGATGCATTTAATACCCTTAAGAAGAAGTTGACGGAGGCTCCTATTTTAGTTGCCCCCAACTGGGATTTGCCCTTTGAGTTAATGTGTGATGCTAGTGACTATGCATTCGGGGCGGTCCTGGGGCAACGCAAGGACAAATATTTTCAGCCTATACACTATGCAAGCAAAACAATGAACAATGCCCAATCTCATTACACCACTACTGAAAAAGAGATGTTGGCAGTAATTTATGCTTTTGAAAAATTTCGATCATATCTGCTTCTAAAGAAATGCATAGTGTATACGGACCATTCAACCCTCAAATACCTAATGACCAAACAAGATGCCAAGTCCAGATTAATGCGATGGGCGCTTTTGCTCCAATAATTTAATGTCGAGATCCGCGACAAGAAAGGAGCAGAAAACCTAGCCGCTGACCATTTGTCCCGTCTTGAAAATCCTCATCAAGGTGTTCTCGAGAAAAAGGATATTGATGACTCATTTCCTCTTGAGACACTTGAGAGTGTATCACTTTGTGATTCCAGTACCCCATGGTTTGCCGATTTTGCAAACTACCATGCGGGGAATTTTATCAGAAAAGGAATGTCGACCCAGGACAAAAAGAAATTTTTCAAAGATGTCAAACAATATTTTTGGGACGACCCTTATTTGTTTAAAGTTTGTGCCGACCAAATCATTCGGAGATGTGTCCATGGTAAAGAGGCCGAAGCTATTTTGATGGCGTGCCACAATGGCCCCGCAGGGGGACATCATGGTGCCAACCTTACTACTAAAAAAGTTTTTGACTCCAGTTTTTTCTGGCCTTCGATCTACCGCGATGCACAGGACCTGGTGAAGTCTTGTGACGTGTGCCAACGACAAGGAAAAATTTCGCAGCGGGATGAGATGCCTCAAAATTCTATCCAAGTTTGCGAAATCTTTGACGTGTGGGGGATCGATTTCATGGGACCATTTCCATCTTCAAAAGGAAACAAGTACATCCTCGTGGCGGTCGATTATTTGTCTAAATGGGTCGAAGCCAAAGCTCTCCCAACTAACGACGCCCGAGTGGTTGTAAAATTTTTGAAAAGTTTGTTTGCCAGATTCGGTACACCTCGAGCTATTATCAGTGACCGTGGAACTCATTTTTGTAATGACCAGTTTTCAAAAGTTATGTCCAAATATGGTGTTAACCATCGACTCAGTACCGCTTATCATCCTCAAACTAGTGGCCAAGTCGAGGTGTCGAATCGTGGTTTAAAAAGGATTTTGGAAAGGACAGTGGGTGAGAATCGTTCTTCTTGGTCGGACAAGTTAGATGATGCACTCTGGGCCTTCCGCACAGCTTATAAAACACCAATCGGTTGTACACCTTACAAGCTTGTGTACGGAAAGGCATGTCATCTTCCGATCGAGCTAGAGCATCGAGCCTACTGGGCCCTTAAACATGTGAATTATGATTTAAAAACCGCGGGTGATCACCGAAAAATCCAGTTGAATGAATTGAATGAACTCCGTGATCAAGCATATGAAAATTCTTTGATTTATAAGGAGAAAACCAAACGGATTCATGATTCAAAAATCAAAAATCGTGTTTTTAATGTCGGTGATCAAGTTTTGCTCTTTAACTCAAGGTTAAAAATATTTTCTGGAAAGCTTAAGTCCCGTTGGTCTGGACCGTTTACCGTTGACCAAGTTTTTCCATATGGCACGATTGAACTTTCTCAACAAAATGGGCCAAATTTCAAGGTAAACGGTCATCGTTTAAAACATTACTTTGGAGGGGACATACCATCTTTGGTTGTCCCGGATCTCCAAACTTTCCCTAAGGACAACTAATTCAGGGATCGAGTCAAGCTATGTGACTCGGTGACTAAAAACAAAGCGCTTCGTGGGAGGCACCCCATGCTTATCCTTTTTATTTTATTATCTAATAAGTAACGCGAGGAGGGCGACCTCTTCCAATCTTGTGTTTGCTTGGTTGTTTGTGTTTTTGCAGATTTCCCCAATTCATGACGACTCTCGTGCTCGTTGGTTTGTCTCATCTCCACTCGAGTCCCATGTATTGATACTTGCTTGGAAATCAATATATCCAAAATCTTATCGATTAACGGTATCTTTTAACATGTGAATTATGATTTAAAAACCGCGGGTGATCACCGAAAAATCCAGTTGAATGAATTGAATGAACTCCATGATCAAGCATATGAAAATTCTTTGATTTATAAGGAGAAAACCAAACGGATTCATGATTCAAAAATCAAAAATCATGTTTTTAATGTCGGTGATCAAGATTTGCTCTTTAACTCAAGGTTAAAAATATTTTCTGGAAAGCTTAAGTCCCGTTGGTCTGGACCGTTTACCGTTGACCAAGTTTTTCCATATGGCACGATTGAACTTTCTCAACAAAATGGGCCAAATTTCAAGGTAAACGGTCATCGTTTAAAACATTACTTTGGTGGGGACATACCATCTTTGGTTGTCCCGGATCTCCAAACTTTCCCTAAGGACAACTAATTCAGGGATCGAGTCAAGCTATGTGACTCGGTGACCAAAAACAAAGCGCTTCGTGGGAGGCACCCCATGCTTATCCTTTTTATTTTATTATCTAATAAGTAACGCGAGGAGGGCGACCTCTTCCAATCTTGTGTTTGCTTGGTTGTTTGTGTTTTTGCAGATTTCCCCAATTCATGACGACTCTCGTGCTCGTTGGTTCGTCTCATCTCCACTCGAGTCCCATGTATTGATACTTGCTTGGAAATCAATATATCCAAAATCTTATCGACTAACGGTATCTTTGGCATACTTTATAAACGGCCTTAGATTTATTGTTAGGATTACCCTTACCTTTTTAAAACATTGAGGACAATGTTTATCTTTAGTCTGGGGGGGGGGTGAACCGATTTGATTGACCTAGCACTTTCACCATTGCCGTTTACTTACGCAACCCCGTTTTCCTCAGAAAAAAATTTGAAAAATTTTGAAAAATTCCAAAGAAAAAATGAGAAAAAAAAATTAAAAAATTATGCAAAAATAGAATAAAAGTTTTGACACCGCGTTTGACTTTCCTACTAGGTAAGAGTGAGAATAAAAATTTTGACTTGATCCGGGCGTGTTGAGCCCTAGCTTGTTCCCTTAACCAATGATGATCACATAAGCTTGTGCTAGTTTTGTACACAAGGAGCTGCTCTTTTGTCGGCTCCCGTACTTGTCTTTATATATGCGTGGCTTGATTATCGGCTAAGCATTCGCGGAACTCATTATTTGGGATTTTAAATTTGCGGAGAACGTGAAATGATAGAGTTTCTTTAGAAGTTAGATGCTAAGCATAGAGTAGTTGGATCTCTTTAAAGCTCATCGAGGGTACTCATGACTTTTTGTTCCCACAAAATTGCTTCACCCCATATCTTGCAAAATAATTAAAGATATTAGGTTTAGCCGATGAGTAGTTCTCTTTCTTCTTGAGAGAATCTTTGCTTTAGAAATTGGGTACACATCATGGATACACGCTAGTTGAGTTGTATTGTATTTCATTGTATAAGCGTAGTACGCATGTGGTTTCGGAGCTACCCTAAAGCCTGGTATTCAGTATGAGCAAAGGTGCTTTAATAATTCGGATTGAGATCGGGCCTAGGATCCTAGATTCCAACCCTAGGAGTTGGCGGTAGGTCTTGGATTTGAAACCGTGAAGGTTCGGAGTTGAGAAGTTACTAAGGCAAGCAAAAGTATAAAAAAAAATAAATAAAAAAAAATAATAATAAAAATAAGAATAAGGATGTATGTTGAAGATTTATGGATTGAGAGTTCAAGTGTTAAGTCTAAAGTTGGTCGTGCATAAGTTACATGTGGATGATCCTAGATTGGATGCATGGGGTGCACGCCAACTTATGTCTATGTATTCCAAAGTCTTTGTATGTATCTAATATCCTTGATGTGGACCACATTTCTCGAGCAAACCTTCTTAAGAGAAGATCGATAACTACTTAGCGTATGAATTTGGTATCTTTATCGGACTAAAAGCTATGAAACGTGATGCTTATGAAGAAATTCATTTCTCTCACAAAAATAAAAAGGGAGCATGAGGTACACGAGTAACTTCCATGGGTAGCATTAGCATCTAATTTGTAATTAAACAATGATCCGTTTTTACGCTTAGTTTGGGGGCTTGTGAAAAATCAGGGACGATGAATTTTATCCAATCGGTCACTTTTCTATGAATCGTGTTCTTGCTCTATGACCCTTAATCGTTATTGAAAGATAATGAAAGTCAGGCACACCATCATAAGCTAAAGTAGTGTAATATTAGATGTACATAGTCAAAAATGGAAAACCGGGGCGTTTAAGGGAATAAATGATTTCGTATCTCTTTTGAACGTTTTGCTACTTTTCAAAGTTAGTAAAGAGAGGTGTGAAATTATTTATCTTTAAAGCGTGAGGTGATTACATTGCGTGAGGACACGCAATACCTTAGTCTGGGGGATTTTGGTATGTGCTTATACACATACCTTTTATTCACCATTTTCAGGCTCTATAAGACCAAAAACTAATGTTAAACGCCAAAGATATCGTGTTTTTGTGTTTGTGACTGTGCAGGAAAGGATATTGCAAAAACGACATCAAAAGCAACCAAAAAGCCTAAAACAAGCACGAGATGTGGAAAAGAGTCTGAAAGTGAAACCAATGATGAAATTTACTTAAGAAAAGCCCGTGACGACGAATTTATTTCTTAAAGGCTCAAGAAAATAAAAGAGATGCTTAATCAAAGTTCAAAGATAATTATCAAGATAAGCTTAACAAATTCGAGCAAGTGATCATTTTTAAGTCTTTGAAGACCTTTGGAAGAAACGTCAACACGCAACCTCAAGTTACAAGACTTATATTTAGTTTTTAGAACGTCTAGTAGTGTTGTGTTAAAGTTTATGTGTAACTTTCATGAACGATAAAAGTTTAGGGGCCATTTTGTACACGAGGTAAAAAAGGGAAGCTTCCTTGCTCCCTTAAATACCACCCCTAGCCTCATTTGTGAGGAGTCCTAGTCCTAGTTAGTTTTTTAGTGAGTCTTAGTTTATTTTGTCTTAGTGTAAGTTTTATTAATACAAGCTTATTTTCATGTCTTAAACTTTCTTTCTTATTTTCACGCCTCTTATTTTTCAATCTTTACATTTATTTGAGCTTATTCTAGCTTTATAAATCTTTATTTACATATATCCTAATAATCTTTACAAGCTTTTATAAGTTTTCACCACCTTTGAATGTATCTATGAATCGAATGATTTATAAAATAATGGGTTAGTGTTTGGTTTGGTGTCGTTGGTTTTTTAACAGCTTATTTAGTGTCTTAAAATTGTTTTCTACGTAGTTTTCATAGGTTTTTATTCGAATTAATCATTAGTTTTAAGTCTAAAAAAGGTGCCAGCTTCTATTTTTGTGTTTTGCGAGTTTGTGATATAGGGTTTAGCGAGTATGGTGTGTCCATGAGTTTTAGCGAGTATCAATATTAGGTATTAGCGAGTATGAACTTTTGGATAGCGAGTATGGGTATTTTCCATTTAGCGAGTATAGGTTGCATTTCTTTTGCGAGTATGGTTCATTTTCCATAGCGAGTATCACTTCCAAAATTGCGAGTAAGCAATCTTTTGTTGCGAGTATCAACCTTGGCAACTTTTCCTTGCGAGTATCAACCTTACTTTGCGAGTTTGATTTCAATAATTGCGAGTATGGAGTTTATTAGTTCTTGCGAGTATGGGATTGCATTTCTTAGCGAGTATGGTAGCTTAATTGTGTGAGTTTCATTTTAGTTTGCTAGTTTCAAGTTTCGTTTGTGTCGAGTTTCATTTATCTTATAAGCGGGGCTAGGTTTCTAATTACCTCATCGTTCCAACGAGTGAGGTCTTGTTCTTATTACTTCTAAACGAAACTCCGTCAAAATTTCTTAAAACCTTTTTAGTTTTACTCAACTTAGTTTAATTTCTTTTCTTATTGGTTTGAATCTTAGTACGTTGTATCTTTAATCACCACTTTGGTTTAACTTTTCTTTTCGTTAATTAAAAACAAAACACCAAAAACATTTTCCTTAATACTTTCTTTAATAGTTTGTAGTTTAAACTTCATTTCTCTTTTGTTTCATCTAGTCTTATGTTTTCTTTTCTTGTTCAACTTATTTCTTTTAATCTCGTTCTTAATTTCATTTAAGTTTCAAACAAGTTTTCGTAGTATAAACAAAAATCAAATTAAATCTTTCAAACTTATTCATCTCACATACCTCACGACTCGAGTGACAAGATCAATTCAACCCTCGTTGGGACAACGATCCGTGTTTAAGCATCACCGCTTTAATATTAGACGATCATTGGATGTATCTGTTTTGCTAAGCTTTTGTGGTCTTTAGTGGTTAACAACAACTCTAACATCTTTCTTAGGGATAAACTGAACCAGTCAAAGCTTAATGGTGGTAGTTTTTAAGTTAAAGTCAAAATCCCCTTTGCATCCTCATAATTGCAAATCTGTTAAGGTTTAGGTGTCAACAATCATTGATTTAGTTGCATATCTTGTTAAATTAACTTAAAGCCTTCCCAATTTTAGTTTTATACCTCAATCTCAGTTACCTAGATCCATTAGAATCTCATAAAAGTCAGTTTGTATTGAAATCTTTGAAAGTCAAAAGTTCATGTGCAGAAAAATTGGACAGATTTCAAGTGAGCATGTAGGGTTGAATATTGGGTGGAGTTGGATGAAATTTGAGGTTTTGTAAACCTTAGTTGCTTGTTTTTCAAAATCAAAAAGAGAATTTCAATATGGAGCTCATTTACTTGTTGGAATTTGCCTCCAAAGTGACCCTTTTGACCCTCAATCTGCCCTGTTCCCAGCCATAGTGTTTTTTTAACCGTTTTCATTAGGCCACAAATTGTTCAATTCTGGGCCAATTTGTGTGTTCTTTGCTGATTTGGCAAGCACCCTAGGTAGAATTTATGTTTATGCTTTTAGTTTGGTTTATAATGCTTATTTGCTTGCTACTTTGAGCTCTCTTTTGTGGCTTCTTTTGCACTGCTGCTGATTGTTTCAGCATGTGCTGATCTTGTCGTTACTTATTGATCTTTGATTTCCTTGTTGTTATTGCTTCTAGTTGTTGTTGTTATCTGCTGTTTTCTTTATTGTTATCATTTGTATAAGCTGTTGTGTGCTTATAAGCCTATTGGAGCTTATTGCTCATTTGAGTGGTGTGGCTTTTGCAAGAAACCAAAGATTTTGGATCAAATCAATATAAACTTAAATCTGTTTGAATTTCAGACTTTGGAATGGAATTTGTTTAAGTTTGTTTGAATCTGATTTACAAAGAAGAGTTTGAGTTTGTGTTTGTAATTGTGAATCAGTAAAAAGAAAGTGCAAAAAGAATAAAAAATAAATTAGGTGCAAAAAGTGGGGTTCGAACCCTGGACCTCTTGCAACAGACACAACCCCGACCATCTGTGCTATCTTCTCTATTGTTTAACTCCCCATTTGTTTTATAATTATAGTAGTTTTTTGTTTAGCTTAATTAGCTTATCAGTTTTTAAACTGCTTATTTCGTGCTTATTTTGTTCTGTACCCAGCATTTTTATATTTTTCCTAGAGTAATATGAATTTGTAGTATTTGTTAAAAAAGTTTCAGATTTTTAGGAGTTGTAGATTATTTATTAAAATTTAATTAGTGTTAATTAGTTTTTAAATCATAATAAATAGGATTTTTATTGAAATATTAATTTTCTTTTTTACAAAATCTTCTTTTGTCTTTTAGTGCGTTAGGGAATTATTTGTAGGCCCGTAGGATTAGCATAGCTCCAAATTTCACGTTTTTATTTGTGCGTTGACGTTTATCTTAAATAAACGTCACGTTTATTTGTTAAATTGTGTTTTAGGATTCTCGATACCTAATTTTGTTTCCCCTAGTGTTTTAGGATTCCCCTAGTTTGCCATTTGCCTTTTGTTCCCCTTAGGTTGATTTATTTTCATTTACGTTTGTTAATTTTCAATTTCCGTTAATTTAACGTACCATAAAACCAAACAATCTTTCCAATCAAACATACAAGCATTTTAATCTCGATCTTTTCGCGAAGCTTTCCATTCACACCTCGTTGGGGTACGACCCGGGAAATCACTTCCCGGTCTTAAAAATATCACATTGCACGAGTTTACGAGGTAATCTTTTTCCTAAAAGGATTACTTGTATTTCTCCATGTCTTGTTGTCCTCCCGATAACATTGACTTCACTTTGTTGGTATTTTTGATATAACGTTTTGACACAAAAACACAACGAATCAAATGTACTCATCATTTTTGGTCAATATAAACTGCAAAAACATCTGAAAACACTCAAATATACATCAAAATACAGAAAATATCCCAAATATCGTGTTTTATATGTTTTAAATGCAAAATGATTAAAAACAGATGAAAATCAACCAAAGTTTGCATAATTGGCAGTTTCAGTCCCCCAACTTTCAAAACTTGACAAAAGTAGTCCCTAAGCATTTATTTTGAAAGAAAAGTCAAACCAAGTTCTTAAAAATCAAAAGTTATCAAAAATGATCTTTGGGTGAAATGCTTTCAAAAATTTACAAGTTTAGTCCCTGAAGTTTCACATTTGGCAAGATTGGTCCCTGAACTTTCAGATAATGACAGAAATGGTCCTTGGTGAAGAGAAAGTCAACAAAAGTCCTCCAACAATCCCAAAATAACAAGTTTGATCCTTGGATTGCATTTTCAGAAAATTACAAGTTGAGTCCCTCAAGTTTGCAAAATTGGCAAAAGTGACCCCCGGGAATTACACTTTGAAGAAAAATGGCAAAATAAACCTTGTGGAAATACAACTTGGCAAAATTGATCCTTGATGATACTTTGGGAAGTTACATTTTCAGTCCATAAGTTTTCAAGAAATACACAATTGGTCCTTGTTGTTATTTAATAAACCAAATGGACCCTTTGATATTACAACCCAATATCCAAATCCAAACCAAAACACAACCTGATCCACAAGTTTTCCTTGGCCCAAAACAAGCTCAGCCCAACAACACCCGTTAGTTATAAAACCCAAACCCCACGTTTTTTATCACTGGTCAAACCCAAGTCAAACCTCAACCTTTCTTCCCCACCCCGCCTTATAACCCCTGGATAAACCACCTTCTCCCACCATCACCTCTGCTACACTCCACCCACCTCAAAACCTTCACCAACACCACTCCTAATCCCACTACTATCCTCACAAAACCCTACCTAACACCTTTAAACAACCTGGCAATCCTAAATCCCCAGAACTCTTTTTGGCGCCAAAAACCAATTGAAGGCTAGGATCACTTTCTCCACAATTGGACAGCTGG
>LBNU01020755.1:119494-162382 GCA_014162995.1 Artemisia annua | reverse complement strand
ACTTCACTAGAACAACAACCTCCCTTCTCGGCGGAGAAAACCTTACAATCGTCGCTTACACTTTTACCGACACTAAGCTAGATGTCGAGTCCTTTTACAAGGGTACAACCACTCCCATCGTCGCTTACAATTTTACCGACACAAAGCTAGATGTCGAGTTCTTTACCAAGGGTACAACCACTCCCGATAGTTCTTTTACAAGGGTACAAACACTCCCGCTATGTTTTGTGGCCCAACGTAAAAACCTTGTGTTTTATGGCACAAACACATAAACCATCTAATCTATCTTAAGATGACACAATGATGATCCATGACATAAAAGTCTAATGGATGTAAAATGACTAATCTATATGAACTTCTTGAATAAGAAGTCTTCAATCATAGAGGATGTCAAGTGCCCTTGAATCTTCATATGTTGGAATGCTTTCATGAATGATTACTTCAAGATCTTTTAACCTTCTTGGTGGATCATGAAGTATGATATGCTTACAACAAAGATGAATGTTAGAAGCATTAAGATCATTATAGAAAGGGTGACTAATGGGTGTTTCTACATGGTTTTCTACCACTATGTGTATGTGGATTTTCATCAAGTTTTCAAGTGAAAACAACTTGCTCTATTTATAGGCAAAACAAGTAAAGAAACCATGTTCATAAAACTAGCAAAGGTAAAAACCATGTTCTTAAACCATTACTATTTTAGTCAACATTGACAAGACTTTAAACTTAATGTTGACAAGACAAGACACATTTAAAAGATATATGCATATCCTTAAAACCAAATGTTGACAAGACAAGACAAGACATATGCATATAATTAAAACAAAGTGTTTGACAAGACAAGACATACATGTTTCCTAGTCAACCTACAATGTCACATCAAGTAAGTACTAGTTAACATGCATTGAACCAAATATAAAAGGCTTCCAAAATGTGTAAGAGTATTGCTAGTCAAACACATAAATGTTACATCTAATAAATGATCTTTTGCCAAGGTAATTTCTAAATATAATTTTCCATTTTATGAAAAATACATTTAGACAAATGTATATACTAACTTAAAAAGTTAAGTTACTTGTATATGAAAAATATATTAGCTAGCTATATAATATTTAGTAAGTTACTAAAAATGTTTTATGTACTTATGTTGTTATAAGACACATTTTTATATATTGTAAACTTACTAATATTATCTAGACATCTAATGTGACACTTATTCTATTTGACCCCTAAGGTGCACTTTGACACTTAAAATACATAAAGACCCTAAAAGTATTCTAAATGGTTGGTCAAGGGGTTTGATCATAATGCTACATAACAAACATGTACGAACCTGTGTTGTAGCATACGATGACTCGAGATGTTGAGAGGAGTTGAATGTTTGTTGAGACAAAGTATTATTACAAGTAACTTGTACATTTTACGTTATCTATCAAGTTATACGTTTGTCATCAATCAAAACAAACGAGACCGTATAGATTAAATATCGTAATATTTGCACTAACAAGTGTTAATTAGTTTTTAAATCATAATAAATAGGATTTTTATTGAAATATTAATTTTCTTTTTTACAAAATTTTCTTTTGTCTTTTAGTGCGTTAGGGAATTATTTGTAGGCCCGTAGGATTAGCGTAGCTCCAAATTTCACATTTTTATTTGTGCGTTGACGTTTATCTTAAATAAACGTCACGTTTATTTGTTAACTTGTGTTTTAGGATTCTCGATACCTAATTTTGTTTCCCGTAGTGTTTTAGGATTCCCCTAGTTTGCCATTTGCCTTTTGTTCCCCTTAGGTTGATTTATTTTCATCTACGTTTGTTAATTTTCAATTTCCGTTAATTTAACGTACCATAAAACCAAACAATCTTTCCAATCAAACATACAAGCATTTTAATCTCGATCTTTTCGCGAAGCTTTCCATTCACACCTCGTTGGGGTACGACCCGGGAAATCACTTCCCGGTCTTAAAAATATCACATTGCAGGAGTTTACGAGGTAATCTTTTTCCTAAAAGGTTTACTTGTATTTCTCCACATCTTGTTGTCCTCACGATAACATTGACCTCACTTAGTTGGTATTTTTGATATATCGTTTTGACACAAAAACACAACGAATCAGGGATCAACACAATTTCGAATACTTAGATCTCATCTGTTCCTCACGTTCCCAAGTAAAACTCAGGACCACGCTTCAAATCCCATCATACTTTCACCAATGCTAACTTACCACGCTTCCACTCTTAACATCTCAATCCATATTCTCAACAAGTTCCACATCAAACTGAAAGGTTTTGTCAACCTTAACCTCATCTAATGGCACATGCAAACTAGCATCTGCCAAACACTTCTTCTGATTAGATACGTGAAACGTATCATGCACAATACTTAACTCCTCAGGCAATTTCAACCGATATGCCACAAGTCCACTCCTTTCTGTAATCATGAATGGTCCTACATATCTCGGTGCTAACTTGCCTTTCTTACCAAAACGCACAACACCTTTCCAAGGAGACACTTTCAACATCACCAAAATCACCAACATTAAACTCCAAAGGCTTACATCGATTATACGCATAACTCTTTTGACGATCTCTCGCTGCCTTAAGTCTTTCTTAAATCTGCAAACCTTACCCGTAGTTTCTCGTTCCAGTTTAGGATCAATTAGTTGGCTTGCTCCAACCTATGCCCGTAGAACAGGTGATATACATTTCCTTCCATACAACACCTCAAACGGCATATTCTTAATACTATACTGATAATTATTGTTATAGGAGAACTCAGCTAAGGGTAAATGCATACCCCAACTTCCTCCAACATCAATCACACTCACGCTCTCAGCACTCCATCCAACGCCTGGTTGGTACGCTCACTTAGTCCATTCACTTAAGAATGATAAATCGTACTCATCTTCATACGCTATCTCAAAGCTTTATAAAGCATTTACCACAATTGAAAAGTAAGTATTTCATCTTGATATAAGCTGTTTGACGCGACACTCCACGTCTCTCTACCAACTCAGCAAATGTAACGTCTCGCTAACTTTTCTACCTCAAAATCTCCCGATATTTTCCTGGCTGTTGTATCATCCTTATAGTGGTTGATATCAACGTTCACCTACAATCTTATCAAATACTTGCTAAGGTATTTGTATTCCTCTTCATACTTGCTCCTCAATACATTTCTTGCTAAGGTAATAATACGACTTATCCACTCTAGGATGTATCAAATACCTTGCACGATTGATGTGCTCATGATTCCTTCCCATGGAACCAATAACTGGTCCGCAAAGTACAATCCTCCATATTCATTCCTTTCCATTAGCTGGTCTAAACAATATAATCATTCTTCTTACATGTTCTACTAGTGGAACCCATATCCGATCTAAGAAATATACTCCATCATCCTCCTTTCTCTCCATTTGTTGATCTAATCCCACGCAGCATCTCAGCCATAGCGCTCTCATCCTTCAGAGCTTCCTCTTGTTCTACCAATATCTTACTCTTGAATACTGACTACACGTTTAGGCTTAATCCTTTCCTTCCTACTTATGCATTAGCCACCACATTAGCTTTTTCCAGGATGATAACGAATCTCGCAATCATAATCACTAAACAATTTAATCCATCTTCTTTGGCGCATATTCAGCTTCTTCTGAGTAAAAATATGCTGAAGACTCTTACAATCAGTGTATACAACACTCTTCGTGCCATATAAATAATGTCTCCAATTCTTGAGAGCAAACACCACCGCACCAAGCTCTAGATCATGAGTGGTATAATTCTTCTCATGGATCTTGAGTTGTCGGAAAGCGTAAGCTATCACTTTCCCTATCTGCATTAGTACACACCCAAAACCTTGATTCGACACATCACAATACACACAAAATCATCTGGCCCATCCGGTAACGTCAGAATAGGTGTATTACATAAACTATCCTTTAGCGACTGAAAAGCCATCTCCTGCTCTTCTCCCCAAACATACTCCTTGTTCTTCTGAGTCAACAAAGTGAGGGGTTTAGCAATCCTCTAAAAGTTCGCTATAAATCTTCTGTAGCACCCAGCCAATCCTAAGAAAGAACGTATCTCAAACGGCGTCGTGGGAGCCTTCCAATTCCTGACCGCTTCAATCTTACTAGGATCCACATGTACACTTTTACTATTCACCACACGCCCAAGAAAATATACCTCTTGTAACCAAAACTCGCATTTCGAGAACTTGACATACAACTTCTCATTCTCTAGCAAACCAAGTATCAACTTTAGATGTTCTCCATACTCCTGCTTCGTCTTAGAATAAATTAAGATATCGTCAATGAACACAATCACGAACTTATCCAAATAAGGCCTTACACATGCGATTCATCAACTCCATGAATACCGCAGGCGCATTTGTCAACCGAAAAGGCATAACTGTGATCTCAAAGTGTCCATAAAGAGTTCTAAAAGCTGTCTTCGGAATATCCTCCTCATACACTCTTAACTGATGATAACCAAAACGCAGATCTATCTTCGAGAAAAATCGAGAACCTTGCAAATGGTCAAAGATATTACCAATTCTAGGAAGAGGATACCGATTCTTAACCGTTAACTTGTTCAACTCCCGATAGCCAATACACATCCTGTACGAACCATCCTTCTTCTTAACAAACAACGCAGAAGCTCCCTACAGGGAATGACTAGGCATAATAAACCCCCTTGTACTCGTAGTACATCGCCATTCTCTAAAGGGATACGAACCACCTTCTCATGGCATATTACATCAACCTTATGCCTAGCCAACTAATTCATCCCTATCACTACATCAAAACTTCCAAATAGAAATACCCTCTAACATTATAGTACACCCACGAATAACTTTATCAGCTTCTACCTCTCTACCACAAACTACTTCAATCACAATAATCATCAAGCAAACTCATACCAGTGAACACTCATGCCAATATATTGCAAACCAAGCGAAGAACGTAAAGACTCATTCGTACAACGGTCGAATTAAGATCATAGAAAAACATTGATACTATCAGATCGCACAACATGTCACAAAAACCAATTGGTGTGTAACGGAGGGATTAAATATCCGCACCAACTTATCACGAACCAACAGTACTCGAAGAATAATACAATATTCGTTCGCGGAATGAATGTAAGGAATAACCAAAGAAATAAACTAGTATCCAACAAAAACATATCTGATTGACCAACACCTATCACGACGTCGAATAGAAAGAATATGGCACCTGTACCATCATTGTACGAATAGGGATGCCAACTAGAGAATCAGGTATACAAACGGGGAATCTAGCAACCGAATCAACTTAAATATCACCACATTAGTACCAACCGATAATTGAGGTATCATCATTTGATAGGTAGGATGGAATCTTACCACCTACACCTCAACATATAACTACTGCCCAAACGGTTAAGAGAATACTTCTCTAACCATACAGCCATCATCAACATGATATCACATAACATCTACCACAACATATAACAACAAACATCAATCAATGTAATCAGGGTCACAAGTCCACGTGTGTGATACCCTTATAATTATGTTCGCGACCAAAGTTATAAGGCCCAATCCACGCACATACTTACTTCCAAAACCACACATCTCAATGATAACGCACATATACCACATAGCACCTAATAAACATCACAATCCATGCTATCATACTTGCAAGTCCACTTGTGTTGTGGCGCATGTATAATTATGTTGGCCACCATAATTATCTATGCCCCCTTTCACAAGTGTACTCCCTCCTATGACAACACTTCATGCAAAACAATCATCTCACATGGACCAATTCCAACAATCATGTAAACCCTATAATCAAAAACACTCGGATAATAGCGATACAAAACTCAAGAGTAATCGTGTTCCAACATGGCTCCAAACGGAAAAAGACAATATAAGAATTCCAAAACGTAACACAAAACAAAAGACGTCGCTCAACGGCTCAAACTTCATTCTCGCACTTACCTCCCCACTCAGATCGGTTAAACTTACTACTCGCCGCGGACTCTAGATTCGAATCCACACCATTCCATCTTAACTCCCCTTCATCCTTACTCAACCACCCATTCCTGTTTCCTACATGTTGAGGTAGTCGACAACATGCAAAACCATCTCTATTTCTTTCTTCCAATTCCTTATGATTCACAAGTACATACTAATCACGAGATTTAGACTAAGCAACTCCCCCATCTTCAAAGAATTGGGGACACTTTCTAGGGTACTTAGTGGTGAAGCCTTCCTTATCGGCCACCTTCGTCTAGTACCCTTCTTTCTCTTTTCCATCCACATCCTCTAAGGTTAACTTCTCTTCAATCACACACGGAAGTATGCTAGCAGGAACTAGGATCCTTCTGTTGATCCGCTTCATCCTACCAACTCTCTTGCAACACATAGCGATAACGGTGGTCGAACGAAACATCTTTCGCGTAGGAGGTGCCATACTATAAATGACACACACGATACTAAGTATCGAGGAACAATGGACGTCTAAAAACTCAATTAAATATCTCTTAAATTAGGAAAATAGACATGTAAGAAACTATACTTACACATAGGTCCTTAATGCAAAGATAAAATAACCAAATCAAAATCCAAAGGTATCTTCAATAGAATATGAAAGTACCAAAAGAAAACATAATCTCATCACAAAAAAATCCAAATATTGTCAATTCAAACATAGCATAAAGTCTTCATAATGCAACTAAGTCTCGCCTAATTGCATCCCTCAATCTTTGCCTTAGAATGCTCACCTGAAAATGATGCTTAAAACGTCAACATAATGTTGGTGAGATTCATAGGTTTACGACACACACATACACTCTCAAGGCAACCAGTTCACTGTGATCATAAAATATAGCTGGACTTACAATTACAGTTATCATATAAGCTAAAATGTAATCACACAAGATAAGGGCAACCAATGGGACTGAACGTGTCCCCCGCTCCAATATATAGACATCAATTAGGTCGCATACGCGAGCAACAGGACAAAGCGTCCTCCCAATTGAGTCTCTGATATGCATGCCTAATAATTCCCGATAATACACAATAATCACAACATATAACCATCACATCATAATAACCATCACATATAGCATACATACGAAACATTATAAGTCCAAGCTTTTAAACCACACATAATCACAGTAACTCAAATCATTTAAGACAAGCATCATTCCCATCCCAAGTTTAAAACAAAGTAAAAAGTATGGGACTATGAACGCACCTTAACTCTGCAGCTACCAACAAAATACAATCACAATCTAAACAACACACAAATAGATTCACATTACACATGGCCAAGCTAAAAGCTATAACCCATCCAATACTCATATTATGGATGTCTAAGGTTCATATGACCCACCATGGATCTCCTAGACTCCATACTAAACACCAACAACAATTAATGATCACTAAATCCCTTGCACTTATAATTTCAGAAAACGCAGAATTTTGGGGTACATTCACCTACATAAAATAATAACCATTCACGCTTAATAACTCACACCAAAAATTCACCATGATCTCTCATAAGCATACAAGCTAATCCCAGAAGCCCATGGTTTAATAAAACACACAAATACCCATAAGAAAATCAAACTTGTCAACTATCCAGATTCGGATCTGAACGCACACCAAAAAGTTTTGATTTTAGAAAAATACTTCTACACATTTTCACCCACAATTCACTATCAAACTTTTACCCAAATTCTGTCCCGGTTTAACAGCCTTGATACCTTATCTCGTAAAAATCAAAAGACTAACTTCCTTACCTCGAAATCAGTCGTGGTCGGAGTTTTTGGAAAGCTCTTTCTTTGAACTATAATTTAGAGTCAAAATTCGTGATCTAACTCATCACCATCTATTAACTAACATCGTATCATTACAGTCCTAATATTCTGTCCAAACCCTAACTTGAAAACTAACGCGTTTTACGCTCAATCCCTTTAACGAATCATCATATTATTATCAATAAATGATTCTAACATGTTTTACATCATAAACTTAAAGAATTTTATAAACCCTAAATCCATCATACTTAATATTGCATGAATTCCAATAATTAATCAATTAATTGAACATAGGGTTTAAGGATTTTACCTTGATTCTTGATTATTGCTTGAGAACTATAAACCCTAAATTTTTTCTTCCTTTTTCTTCTCCTTCGATTGACCAATATGCTAAAAAAAACGTTTTAGGGTTGTTTGGTATGTATTTATATTATTTAGTGGATAATTCCTTAATTTAGAGTTGTAATTGGGCTACAATTGGGTTTCCTTTTCTCCCTTGTTCACCCATTCGGCCGCCCAACCCTCCATATATATATTTTTTTATTATTATTTTTTTATTAAATTAAATTATTACTCTCAAAACCTTATACTTTTTATATTTTATGCGAACCCACAACGAAACATAACGTCTTACGCGATAAACCTTCATTTTACGACAAACCGGAAAAATAATCATTTTCAAAACAAAGTTTCCAAAAATAGAATTTCACACTCTTTTTAAATATAACTCATGAAAACAACCTTCCGGTAACTTACTATCGCTCAAATACTTGAACGAAGACTCGTTACACAAAACCGCAAAACACCAAAACTACACAACTCATTTCTACACCACAAAGGTGTTCAAAATGAACTTACCCAAACTCAACACCACTCAAATCATAACAACAGCCTTACACGCAAAGGGATTTAGTGCCACACTCATACTTATCATAACTATAACATACATATCTCACACATATATCACATAAAACACTTTATTCACACCAAACAAAGTTAAACGACTAGAGACTATTAGTCAAACTAATCTGCTAAAATCACGGTTGTCACATCACGCATCCTTGTTAAACACCTTACGCTCAAGACGTTGGCGTAAGTTCATGTGCACCCCACGACGGATGTGCATGTGACAACCCGCAAATTTCCATATAAGTTCTATTTTGAGAAAAGATCATTTATTTTGAGTTCGGATGATTTTGGAGAAATTAGACGTATTTGTATTCATTTTTATCGGAAATATTATTCTAAGCGCGTTGGTGTTATTTCTATATTATGAATCTTCCGTTTACTAGCGTAAATGTGCCCCGAGCCTTATTTTATGAAAGATATCATACATTACTACATTGGTCCCTGTGTTATAATTTCATCCGCTGCCCCTAAGGTTTCACAAACCTTACACATTTTTTTTGGTTGATTGAAACTGTTGGTTATATTAAGACAAACCCTTTTAGGGTTTTCATTATTTTCACTGCCTCCATCTCCCATTCCCTCCTCTCTTCTTCTCTAGCAGCCGCCGCCACTATTCCGGCCGACTACCTGCGCCACCGTCAAAAACCACCTCTCACCGCCATCACCAACATAAACCTTGTGACCCCCTCGTCACATCTAGCTATTACACGCGCCAAATACACCACCTTAACACCCATTTCATTCGAGTTCCAGTCTCGAATTCACCACCCATCTCCATCTCTTTCGTGTTCTTGAGTATACGAAGACTTAAGTAAGTGGATATCGTGGTTTGGTTGTCGTTTGTGCCTCGGTTCGACCCAATATATAAGGGTTCGAGGGTTCCTGTATTTATTTGTTGGTTGCGTTGTGGTTCGAGTTGTACTCGAGAGGACACCACGCCGTCTCTTTCCTCTCGTCGTCGTCCATAACCGTCACTCCTCTCTCTTTCTTTCTTAGTTTCTTTGGTAAGTCAAACTTAAAGCTTTCATGGTTTTGATATTTGGATTTTTGGAAAACAATTATGAGTTAGCGTTATATGTTTTCATGGATCTAAAATGCNAGCTGTTTCACAAATCCTTTTTGTCAATTTTTATTTTGCTGCTATATCGTAAGCTAGAACTTGGGAAACGAATCCCGACCTCTACACGAGTATCTGTTGATAATTCCACTCAACCTGTCCAACTCCTGTTGGTCCATCTCTCTCTTACTTAGTCTTTCGGGATTTCAACGGCACTGCAAAAGACCCTCTATGGTCGCAAGTGCCAATCGCCGACTTGTTGGATAAAGATGGAGATACCCGACTTCCTGACTATGAACCTATTCACAGAACTACCAAGGAGATCGTCCGAAGTCGAAATGGAGAGTTAAGTTGCTCGTGAATTGTTAGAAACCCTGATGATGTAAATCTCTTGAATCCTTGTTGTGAGACTTATCGAAATCATGAACCCTTATCGTAATTGATCCTTTTAGATTCTTACTAGAGTCAGATTGGTAGTTCACAGATTTGAGCTACCGTCGGAACTCAATTGCATCCCCGATCTTTCATATGCGAAATTCGAAGAAACGACTTGCCAATGAGGCAGTTGTTATTCCTCTTGGAGAAATTCTGATCTTATAACGTTCGAACCTTGTTGACCTATTGGAATCTTGAACCTTGGAATTTGACGACTTTCATTTAGTCGCATTCCTATCGATAGAGTTCGTCGAAACTCGCTAAAAGATCCTAAACTCGCGTAGTGAACGTGAAGATGAATTCTCGTGCGTGTATGCCTATTTCTTTTGGAACGTGATGAGTAACTTGAATTGAATCGTGAGGACACGATTCTTTTAAGGAGGTGGGACTGTGACAACCCGCAAATTTCCCTATAAGTTGTATTTTGAGAAAAGATCATTTATTTTGAGTTCGGATGATTTTGGAGAAATTAGACGTATTTGTATTCATTTTTATCGGAAATATTATTCTAAGCGCGTTGGTGTTATTTCTATATTATGAATCTTCCGTTTACTAGCGTAAATGTGCCCCGAGCCTTATTTTATGAAAGATATCATAAATTACAACATTGGTCCCTGTGTTATAATTTCATCCGCCGCCCCTAAGGTTTCAAAAACCTTACACATTTTTTTTTGGTTGATTGAAACTTTTGGTTATATTAAGACAAACCCTTTTAGGGTTTTCATTATTTTCACTGCCTCCATCTCCCATTCCCTCCTCTCTTCTTCTCTAGCAGCCGCCGCCACTATTCCGGCCGGCTACCTGCGCCACCGTCAACCACCACCTCTCACCGCCATCACCAACATAAACCTTGTGACCCCCTCGTCACATCTAGCTATTACACGCGCCAAATACACCACCTTAACACCCATTTCATTCGAGTTCCAGTCTCGAATTCACCACCCATCTCCATCTCTTTCGTGTTCTTGAGTATACGAAGACTTAAGTAAGTGGATATCGTGGTTTGGTTGTCGTTTGTGCCTCGGTTCGACCCAATATCTAAGGGTTCGAGGGTTCCTGTATTTATTTGTTGGTTGCGTTGTGGTTCGAGTTGTACTCGAGAGGACACCACGCCGTCTCTTTCCTCTCGTCGTCGTCCACAACCGTCACTCCTCTCTCTTTCTTTCTTAGTTTCTTTGGTAAGTCGAACTTAAAGCTTTCATGGTTTTGATATTTGGATTTTTGGAAAACAATTATGAGTTAGCGTTATATGTTTTCGTGGATCTAAAATGGTGAAAATAGGATTGTTAAGTTTTGTGGGTTAAAAGTTTATTAAAACGAACTTAAATCAGTTTATATTAAGTTGGTGGCTATGAAAAGGATCTAAAAACGTTTATATTGTTTTTGTATGGTTTCGTGTGGTATAAAAAGGGGTAAGACCAGTACTTGTGGATTGTTATCTATTCTTGGGTCTCAGATTTGGAATTGCTATTCATTCAGCTGGGTTTCGATTTATTTTCCCTTGTCGAAATGTTGTTCACAGTTATTATTATTTTGAGCTCATAATCTTCGCCTATTATTTGGTCTCGGTAAGATTAAACAGTTAAGAGTGTGTTGGGTTTCAGTGTTGTGTTTGGATTGGATTTGATAACAAATGGTGTTTGTTTGGGTCTCGTTTCACGGCAAAAACCAAGGGTGTACAGATTTTGGTTGTATTGTTGGTTGGTTGATTATCTAACACAACCACAAGGGTGGTACGTTTGTTGTGTGTCTCGGCCTAGAAAGGACCCTCCTAGGGAGTTTGTTATTTTCAGTCGGATAGGAACCATTTGTGAGTCGAGTTCAATGTTTGGGTTATAATTGGTTGTCGAGAGTGTCGAGAGCTTAGCTCCTGGTTCCGGACAAACAAGAATGGTCATAAGCGGTGCTAGGATTATGTGAAAACAAATAACTTAGCGTGCGTTCATTTTAGTCACATAAGGTGCATTTGGTTTTAAATAAGGAGTCCAAGCCCACAATAAATAAGAAAGGGTATGTTGGTTTAAAATATAAAAGATGTGTTAAATGATTTGTTTACGATGATTTAAAGTGGGTTAGTTTAAAATTTTAAGGATACTTCTTATAATTAAATTAGAAGTGTGTTTGCTTATAGTCTTAATGTTGTCAAGTAAAAATATATTTAAACAAAATATTAGAACGTAGTGACTATAATTTGACTATATTGGATTGAATACATTGGACTACATAACTTGACCTTGGGCATATATCGGACTTGAAATATTGGCGTTGTAATAACACATTGAACATTTGGTATTTATCGGACATTGGACGTTATGGACTTATTGGACTTGAAGCGAATACAATATATTAGACTCTATACGAATTTAATATATTTGATTCGTAACGGATATACAATAAGTAAATAATGTTTAATAATCAACGAATACTCTTTATTGGTGTTCTAATAAATTGTCGGGAAATATTGTTTTGGAAAATTGAGTTTATGTAAAGTCTATTGACTTGGAAAAGTTATATAAATGGATGCGTCATGCCGAAATGTATAAACTCTTCTAAACTTACATTTTTATTTCGAAACTTACATTTTATTTCTAATCCTTTATAAGATTATTTTCGTGAAACCCGACAAAGAAATTAAAATGGATGGTTTATTTTATCTTAAAACCCATTCATATTAGAGTTATTAACTTGAGGTTTCCTTATAGAACTTATTGGACTATTTTAAACCATTTGGGATTACGGGATAAATACCGAAACTTACTAATCGACCTATTTTATATTACAAATATAATTGTCGTCATTGTCTAGATCTTCTTTACTTAACTTGAGTCGTTAGTATTTCTTGATCTTGTCAATGTCTTTTTCCATCTTGGCGTAAGTTGTATATTGACGTCTTTTCATTTGGCGTGAGTTACACTTTGAGTCTATGTCTTCTTACCACACCACACGAAACGTAAAGCTTTCTTATGAAATCATTGATACTAAACTTTTCACAAGTAATGATTTGAGTGATCCACGAAAACTATGACACATCGTCTTTTATAGACTTTATTATTGTACGAACTATATTTTGAGATAATCGTATGCGTACTAGGATGTACCCTCGTGTTCGTACTACTTGGTGCCGTCGTGCCCATATTTTGGATATCGTTGTGATTAGCTCTTGATGCCAAGTTATGTCGATTGTGATTCTTGCATTGCTGTGCCTAAGGTGAGTTCATAGCCCCCTTCTTTTAACCAAGTTTTCATAACTATTTTTGGGGGAGAATACATGCTCTTTTAACTAAACTCAATGATTGCTTATCTGATTACGTGAACGGTTTGATTACGATTTGATTGATTAAGATTTGGTTGATTAAGATTCGATTGATTGATTGATTGATTTACCGATATACTTGATTTGGATATTCGAATGCGTTACGTGTTTACCTGTTTTATATATGAGAGCTTCCTAGCTCAACCCATTTTCTTGGACCTGCTACTACTTGGTTTTGCTACATGTGTTGGCTAGATAAGGTTAGACGGAAGTAGGAGCTAGGGCGCGTTGACCCTAGTTTGGAATAGACTCTGCTGCGGCCTAGATCCGGGCTGTGACTTGGCTAGTGACCGTTGATTCATCTTTCCTAAGATGATAAATTATTGATTGAGATTGAGTTTGAGATTGAGATTGTGATTGTGATTGTGATGTCTATACCTCCCTCTAGTCACATATAGCACTTAAACTTTTTAGGTCCACAACTGTNTTTGCTACATGTGTTGGCTAGATAAGGTTAGACGGAAGTAGGAGCTAGGGCGCGTTGACCCTAGTTTGGAATAGACTCTGCTGCGGCCTAGATCCGGGCTGTGACTTGGCTAGTGACCGTTGATTCATCTTTCCTAAGATGATAAATTATTGATTGAGATTGAGTATGAGATTGAGATTGTGATTGTGATGTCTATACCTGCCTCTAGTCACATATAGCACTTAAACTTTTTAGGTCCACAACTGTTTTTATAACTTAAACTCTATGAACTCACCAGCGTAAGCTGACCTTTAGCGTGTATTCTCAGGTTTAAGGCGATAGCTCACTTATGAAGGCGCTTGGCAAGGGCATGGTCATAGGCGACTCTGATGAACATTTGGGACCACTTTAATTATTTTATGGGCCTATTTCCGCACTATTTTGTATCATGTAAACTTTATGCTTTACATAACAGTTTTTATTCCAAATAAATGAAATAAAAACCATTTTTATTCCTTGTGTTGTGATACCGATTTCGTAGCACCCCATTGCATGTATGCTTCCGCTAGACCCGAATTTAGGGGGTGTTACAGTGCAACATTGCACACTGTGCACGTTTAAAAACTTAGGAGCTAAGACTCTTGATCCTTGATATGGTATTTGCAGTACGCTGCATGTTACCCATACACTTGTGAATTTTTTATTCGCATATACATTAAGTTACGAACTTTATACACAATTATAAGTGATTATAGATTCTATAATCTCTTTTAACTATGTTTGGAAAAAAGTTTGATTCTTGGATGTCTTTTATGCAAAGACAAGAAGCTAAGTACAAACACTAGAATACAAGCATGCGTATAAATCAACTTCATTTTTATTATAAACTACGAGGTTATACAAACATAGATTTCACATGCAACAAAATTGTCTATCTACTACAAGACAAAAAACCTACAAACAATGGGAACGCTCAAGCTTTGAGCTGCCAACCTGGTGCACATCACTCTTAGCTTCCTCCAGCCTCCTCAACAAGTCACTATCTATGGGTGACACTGTCGCCACGCTCACAGGTACTCAATCAGACCTTGGAAGATGAGCTGCACCAACGCCACAAAGGATGGCCTTCCCTGCTACACCCTTCTTCTTTGCAAGCCTTGTAGCATGAGCCTCTAAGGACTCCTTCAGGGGGACCTCCTTGTCAATGATAAACGGGTTGAGGATGTTACGAGGGTGAAAAAAAACAGGTACCTGTAGCTGCGACATGTCTGGCTTCAGGAAATAACCATGTTCTGCCTCAGCGCCCTCTACTGTGTGCCTCGCCAAGGTCAACCCCTCCATGATAACACCTATAGGGTAGTCTTGGTCACGCTCCAATCGAGCAATATGAGGAAGCTCGCACAGCTTCATCTTCTCCATAGCAGTGACAAGCTCAGCATAGGCGTTACTATTATAACTTGGCACTTCCGCGATGGGCACCGTCAACAGTTGCCCTCGTGCAACTCCTCCACAGCCTCCGCCTTGCCACGCGCCAAGGCGCATTGAACAACATCCCCGAATGCCCCTACCACTTATGGGGACTCTAATGTGCCCAGCGCAGCCAGACGAAGACCATGGCTGATTAGCCACATGCGAATAAAACAAATTCCCATTGTATTATAGACAACAAGTTCAAACGAATTGAATGCTACAAGTTTGAAGAATACGATGGGATTCAAAGGAAGCAAAGGAATCAAACGCTACATACGCTCAGCAATGGAGGATACCAAGTGCGGGTATAGCTCCTCATCATACTCCATACTAAGCTTGCGCAGCTTATCCTCCTGCATCTCCAGCTCAACCTCCACAGTCTTTCGTAATTCATCCAACTGAGAGAAGTGTTTGCTCTTATTCTGCTCCATGTACTTCAACGCCCAAAGGCAAGTGGACTTGTACTGATCAAAGGCAGAACGTTCTTGGCTCACTTGGGCCCAGAGCAACATCTTCTCATCAGCGAGCTTCCGGGCGTACGCATCTATTGACTCTATTGCAGCATGAGCGCTAGCCAACTGTGACTTCAGCAGTGCAATCTCTTCATCCTTCTGCACACTACTGCTCCCTTCACCAGCATACTTGGTCTTAAGCTGAGCAACCAACGCGGTCTGTTGCACAGAAGCCAAGCTAAGCTCCTCTATCAGCTGCTCTGTAGGAATATCCTCGCATGCCTTCGAAGGCTCATCCATCTGAACCTGACTCGCCTCAGGTGACAACTTCTCAGTATGCGCTGCATCACCCCCTGCAGCTTCATCACTGCATGCAAAGGATAAGAAGTCAAGGTTATTATATCAAGGTTATTATATCAAGGATATAAACAAAAAATAATAATAATAATAATAATAATAATAATAATAATAATAATAATAATAATAATAATAATAATAATAATAATAATAATAATAATAATAATAATAATAATAATAATAATAATAATAATAATAATAATAATAATAATAATAATAATAATAATAATAATAATAATAATAATAATAATAATAATAATAATAATAATAATAATGATAAACGAGGCATAGGTTTCATTACTTACTTGGGGGAAGGAGTCTTAGCCGTATCCTGCGCAGTGATGGATGGCGACACATCCTCTTCTGATGATGCATCCACAGAAATAAGGTGGCGTCTTCGCTTGGATGCGCCCGCGCCATCATCACCAGAAACCTTCCTACGCTTCACTCCATTGACTGACTCTTCCTGCTCACTATCAACCTTCAGGATCCCCATACCCTCGAAAGAATCTGTGCACGATGGCTCTACGGATGAAACTCCCTGAGATGGAACACAGTGCACGGCGGTCGCCTCCAGTAGTGGTGGGGATGCATTTGCCGGTTCCTCATGTGCATACTCCATGGTGCGCCCTGCGGTAGCCTCCAGGATAGGTGTCTCACCATCTTTTAAAGGGCGCACCCCCACAGTTACCTGTGCAGGCTTCGCTAGCCTCACCACACTGAACAGATCCATCTCTGCGCAACAAACGACAAACAACAAACAAAACGGAGTTACATAAAGTTACAATTCAAAGAGAGTGCNGGATAGGTGTCTCACCATCTTTTAAAGGGCGCACCCCTACAGTTACCTGTGCAGGCTTCGCTAGCCTCACCACACTGAACAGATCCATCTCTGCGCAACAAACGACAAACAACAAACAAAACGGAGTTACATAAAGTTACAATTCAAAGAGAGTGCTTACACTACAGACGCGAAGGAAAGGAAGGACAAGCACCCACCCCGGTTGTCTTCATCCAGAAAAGTAGGCACCTCGTCAACGCCTTGGAAATAATTGCGACTGATCCCCATATGGACTAAAAACTCTTCTGGGTAGGATCTGATAGGGATGCGGTTGGCATTTATTGTCTCCGCGTCATCTGCGTCGTACGTCCCGGGGTTTGGGAGCTCGTTCTTTGGTAGCGTCCCCTGGGTATAGAACTCAAAGGTCCAAGGGAACACTATATTATCCACCCAGAAAAACATCTCCCTCCAACTCCTAAGTGCGTCTAGCTTTTCCGCAATTGAAGGCGCCCTGCGCGCTTGGAAAAGGTTACCCACCCGTTTGACCACGTTGAGTGATAAAACGCGCGGAAGAGGTTGATAGTCGGGCTAATTGCTAGCAAACGACAGTTTACTTCAAAATTGGTTATTTTAGCTGCGCCTATACAATGCAGCTGGGATATGTGAAGGTGATAATAATTGAGTACATCGCACAAGAATAGTGAAATGGGCACGTGTTGATTCGCAAATTCGAAAAAGCGCGTGTATACCCCTATTTTTCCGTCAGGGAAATCAGCCATAGATGCGGTCGCCACCGGTACTACCGGATGCAATGCGAGGGGGATATAGTAATCCGAGGTGAACTCACGAAGATCATCCTTGGTTATATCGGAGGTAAAATTGGATAACTGAAGAACCATTCTTAATATTTTATAGTTTCAGATGCGCACCCGCTCTTACCTTCGTATACGATTGATATCTTGACTGAGTTTGAAAAGCTTAACAATGGTGGAAATGGTATTTTTACTGTGATAATCACAGTGAAAAGGGAGATACCCTTTATATAGGGTTACCCATGGTCTTGGATACTTGACACGTGTATCCCACTCAATGTTCTAAAAGGCGTGAGTCGTGGCATGGCGGCACAGCCACGCCTCAAGCCTTACGAGCCTTTGCGAAGCCTTGGTGTTTCTTAAGGCTTGCCTAAGGCGGCAACAAAATATATATAAATTTATGTATTTATAATTTTATATCATTTTATAAGAGCAATTTCAAATACTAAAGTCCAAATCCTAAATAGCCAGGCCCAAATACGAGGCCCAAGTAGGAATTAAGTTTTGAAATTATGAGGCCCAAGAAAGAAATAACCCCAATACTAGAAATTAAAGCCAAAATCCGTAAATCCGCTAAATACTTCTAAAAATGGCACCACGCCTTACAAAAAGGCGCGCCTTTTCACGCCTTTTCGCGCCTTATTCCACGCCTTTTCACAAGACGCCTATACCTCACGCCTTGGTCCATTTTGTGGTGCCGAGGCCACGCCTCGCGCCTTGGCGATGCCTTGGCGGCGCCTTGGCGCGCCTTTTAGAACACTGATCCCACTCACCCTAATCGTGTGGCTAGAAGCTCAAGGGGTACATTACCTTTTTGCACTTTCCCACTATTTTCGAGACATATTCTTGGACTAGATTCACGGTATATCTTTTTGGCGGGAAATATTTGAATCTTCTTCGCCACGTATTTTGGAGTATTTTTTGCTATGACCGTTAGTCTAGCATCCGCGGTTGCACCATGCGCATACTAGACTAGGGGGACATGATGACGTATAGTCAGCATTCAGGTCACGAACCCGACCACTGGACGTCACTAACACTTAAGCCCACCACGTGTGGGCTACTATGGTAACGATTTGGGCTTACGAGGGCCCAAACCCAAAGTTATTTATGGTCTTGATATAGGATATCTCTTATTTATGGATATGTATCAAATGACCGACTTAGGCGGGATACGCCGAAGAGTAAGGAACACGAAACCTACAAGGATTTCGTGTGTATATAAAGGGTATCACGGCTCTCATGGAGGTATCATCTAATAACCCTAACTCTTCACTAAACCCTAAAACCGATTACTTACTCTCATGCCGAAGGATAATCGTGGGAAACAATCCCACGATAAGCCTAACGGTGTTTTCTTTGTTCTCTGAGTGCGCAGGTCTCAAGCATTAAGATCCAATTGATACAGGAACAAGAGTCTAAACAAGGAACGCCCAACTTTTGTATCAAATTTCTAGTTTTAGTCTTGTGCAAACCGCTAGACTGTGCGGCTTCACTATTTTTGTGTCAAGTGTCACAAAGTGATGGATCTGCATGGTCATTTGTCACAAAAAGTGGTGCGATTACATGACTTTTATAAAATTTGTCACAAAAGTGATAATGTCGCACACTTTAACGGTTGCACAAAACTAAAATTGGAAATACTACGTAAAAGATTGTGACTAGTTTGTGCACCACATCTCAATACTAGCTTATTTTAAAATTGAGTCAATATATTCATTACGAATTTTGAAATGGGCAACGATATATACACATACAAATTTACTTGGCACAGATACAAATCATGAATAAAGGCAAAAAAATGCACGTGTAAATTTATGTGTGCAAAGTAAATTTGTATGTGTATCTATCATTGCCCTTTTGAAATTTATTTTTTGTGTTGATTTGGTTTGAATTGAAGTGGTCTCCTTGAGGAAATTGTAGTAACTAATTAAAGACATTTTTGGAATGATAATATGCTTGATCCACCTACTTTCACTGTTGTTGGTTGTGAAATGACGTGATGATTGTTTTGGGATAAGGTCACTCGACCTTTCTCCATGTGAGTGATATCGATCATGCTTACAAGACCTGAGATGTCTGACAAAGGTGGTGGTAGTGGTGGGTTTTGTTCATCTACCATGTTTTTACTTATGACAAGAAGTAAGTTTATGGTATCTGATTAGTTCGGTTTTCCTTAAGTGGTAAGGTCCCCGAGATAAGAGTGGTTATTTTTTGCCATGACAATGCTCACATACGACTATGGTTTAATGTGTGTAAATGTGGAAAGATCAAATTGTTGTTCTCATGAAATGCATGCGTGTGTATAGGGATGCATTTAGGGTTGTGTGAGACTCGCGAATATGATCCAATGGTTTAGGAAGACCCATATGGGAGTCACCCCATAAAAGAGACAAAAATAACATTTGACGCGATACTCTTTGCTCTTAGTTAAATAAAATAATAACGAATACAAATGAAGAGTATAAATGTAAAAGTGTCAGTCTCTTTTCTTTTCATCTTAATTAAAGAACATAAAATATGTCAAATTTATTTTTCTATCCTTCCATCTCGAGAATACAAATAAAATTGAGTAATTCTTTTTCTTTTCTTATCACTTCCTTCTTTTCTTTTCCTCTTCTTAAAAACCCGATAGCTCACCATTTATTTCTCAAATGGCACTTCATTGTATCACAATCCAAAGAGGAACTTTTCTTCTTGTTCTTGTTCTTCTTCTTCTTCTTCTTCTTTAATACTCCTATAATCAATACTTTTGCCAAAGAAAAAAAGAAAACATTTAGAATTTATGTGCATCAAGTACAAGGAGTTATTTGACTTATAATCAGCCAAAGTTTACAGGATTTGTTGTAATTCATTCAAATTTATAACCAACACTAACCAAAGTACAAGGAGTTACTTGTATTTAATTGAAAATTCAGTTTGGCAAGATGGCAGGTCTAGAAAAATATCCATTTAATTTAATTCAATTCACTTGTTTATGCCTCTACTCTAGTTACTCATCAACCAAATGTTTTACTTTCTAGTTCTTTTACAACTAATTAATCCATCCTCCTTAATCTACCGAAGAAAATAGTTTATAAATGTTGTAAAATGTTAAAAAAAAAAGTGATCGATTTCTATATGCATGTCCACGTGAGAGAAAATACATGTAGTAACGGTCATATCATAAAAATATATAGCTAATTAACTAGTTATAATACCCGCGCGTGCGCAGGTTTTTTTTAAAAAAATTTTTGAATGATATATTTTTATTTATTAAAAAACAAATAATTTAATCTTGAAATTTGTTTTGTTGATATACCACATAAGTAGAAGATAAACACAAAAGATAAAGATAAGATGCAACTAACGATACGATTAAACTTTTTAAATGATTATCTTTAATAATAAAAAAATTATAATAAATTTATTTTGTTAATATACTAGAAAATAGACACAAAAGATAAAGATAAGATGCAAATAACGATAGGATTAAACTTTTTAATGATTATCTCTAATAATAAAAAATTATAATTAAAATCATAATAAAAAAGTTATTACAAAAAAATGAATGGTTCCATTTTTGTGCGATGGTATCAAAGATAATATAAAAACCTCAAACTATTATTATTATCAACCCAGAAACAATCAAAAGAACCAATTATCAAAGATTACAAAAGAAAACTTAGCAGGTCAGATTATTATCAATGTGATAATAACCAAACGATTACAATGAAAAAACTGATCAAGAAGATCAAAATAATACAAGATGAAGAGAGGAGCGTATAACAGATTTGGAGAGAATGGTGAGATCAAAGTTATGAAACCCTAGTAGATAGCGTTCCTTATATAGCCTTTATATTTCATCTTTAGTCCCTGAAGAATCAGCATGTGTCCATAAGCTATCCAATCTTCATTCTAGTCTTATTCAAGTATCATAATGTTCAGATTCAGTCCCTCAACCTATTACCTACACAATACTACAAATAACAAAATAAGTAAAGGTAAAAATGATATGTTTAGATGTTAGATTAGAGATTTTAATCACTTCCTTGAACATTCCCCTTTAATCAGACAACTAAACATATCAAACATAGTTAGTTTATCACATAAAAATTTATGTTAATAAACAGGAAGATGTTTAGTTAAAATGTCTGCAATTGGGTTTTGAGAACCAATTTTTTTGGTACTCAGAATCCCTTTTGCAATTTTTTCTCTGATAAAGGGCACATCTATTTCAAAGTGTTTGGATCTTTCATGGAAAACTGGATTGATAGTTAATTGTAAAGCAGATTTATTATCACAATAAAGATTTACAGGAAGAGTGATTTTTGAGTTTAAATCAGCTAACAATTTTTGTATCCAAATAATTTCACATGCAGCTGAAGACATAGACCTGTATTCAGCTTCTGTGGAAGATTTAGAAAGAGTATTCTGTTTCTTACTTTTCCATGAAATTAAGCAGTTATTGAAAAAGATACAGTAACCAGTCATAGATTTTCTGGTTCTTAAACATTTTGCCCAGTCTGCATCACTGTATCCATCCAACACATTATCATTACTGGAATAATAATACCTTATACCTTTACCTAGAGCACCTTTCAAATATCTTAGCACATTCATAGCAGAAGCAAGATGAGATTTCAAAGGAGAATGCATATATTGAGCAAGACAATGTACAGAGTATGCAATATCAGGTCTGGTATGAGTAAGATAAATGAGTTTTCCAAGCAGCATTTGATATCCAGTAATATTATCAAGCAAAGGATTATCATTAGTAGGAATGAAAGGAAGAACTGAGTTTGGTTCCATGGGAGTAGACATAGGTTTACAACCAAGAAGACCAAACTCCTTTAACAATTCTAAGCAATATTTTCTTTGAGTCAAACAAATATCATTCCCTTATTTCAAAACTTCTATTCCCAGAAAATACTTAAGAACCCCCAAATCTTTAATGTTAAACTTGGTTTTAAGAAAAATTTTGAACTGTTCAATCACTGAATCACAGTTGCCTTTGATAACAATATCATCAACATAAACCAATAAGGCAATAAACTTCTTATCTTTGGTTTTTGTAAAGAGAGAATGATTATTAACAGACTGTACAAAACCATTTTCTTTAAGCACACCCACAAGTTTTTCATTCCGCTTTCTTGGTGCTTGTTTAAGACCATACAAAGACTTAGTTAATTTACAAACTTTTCCATTATTAGTATGATCACAGAAACCTTTAGGAATATATAATGAAAAGCATTATTCACATCAAGTTGATATAATGGCCACTTATTTTTAACAGCAATAGCAATAAGCAATCTAACAGTGGACATTTTAACAACAGGAGAAAAAGTTTCATTGTAATCAATACCATCTCTTTGATTAAAACCCTTAGCAACTAACCTTGCTTTATATCTATCAATTTCACCATTTGATTTGTGTTTAATTTTATAAATCCATTTATAACCAATGGGAGTTCTATTAATAGGCAAATCAGTAATCACCCAAGAATGATTTCTATTAAGAGGCTCAATCTCAGAATTCATAGCATCAATCCACCAAGGATAAAGAATAGCCTCTTCATAAGTTTTAGGCTCATAACTCTTATTAAGACTAGCAGCAAAGCAATAGTTATCTTTATTAAGCCTAGAATAATTGACAACTCTTTCTACACCATACTTAACTTTACCTTCAATAACAAAATCATCAAAGCTTTTAGGCAATTATTAGGTCTAGAGGACTTTCTTGTTGCATTGACTGACAGGTCATGACTTTCAGGATTCATAACATAATCCATATCTGGAATAGCATCAAAATCACCAAAAAAAATCTGTTTCATGAGAAACATTGCCCTGAGGGTGTGTATTTTCATCCATGGAAGTTGCATCAGAGTCATCATTACTCTCATTAAGAGAATTCAACTCTGAGCCTTCATCATTGGAAGACACTCTCCCTTCATCATTGGGTCTTTTAGGATCTTTAGTGTCAAAATAATTTGTATGATTTAAATCTTTTGTAATCCCTGTTTCAAATATTTGATCTCTAAAATTATTTTTCATTTTAAAAGGAAATACTGTTTCATAAAATTTAACATCTCTTGAGTAAAAAATCTTTTTTGTTTCAAGACTTAAAAGTTTATATCCCTTTTTTTCATTAGAATAACCAATAAAAACACTTTTCTCAGATCTGCTACTAAATTTATCATTATTATTTAAAAATGTTGCATAACAAAGGCAACCAAAAACCCTAAGGTGAGAGAGTGAAGGGTCATGTGGTCTGATGAAGAATACAGAAGAAGGAGTCTTGTTAATAAGATGAACAGCAGTTACAATGCAATCTGACCAAAAATATAAAGGTAATTCCCCCTGAAACATAAGGGATCTGGCAACATTTAGAAGATGCTTATGTTTCCTTTCAGCTATACCATTTTGTTGTGGAGTATAAACACATGTGGTCTGATGAAGAATACCATTATCATTTAGAAACTTTTGAAGTCTGTTATTAACAAATTCTGTTCCATTATCACTTCTAAAACTTTTGACATTAGTTTCAAATTGATTTTTAATCATATAAACATAGCTGACTATAGAATCATAAACATCTTCTTTCCCTTTTAACATATACACCCAAACAGCTCTAGAATAGTCATCAACTATAGTTAGAAAATATTTATAACCATCCCTGCTAGTAACCCTATATGGCCCCCAAACATCTAAATGAACCAATTGACCAATTTTAGTAGATTTATGATCACTTAATGGAAAAGGCTCTCTAGTTTGTTTAGCTTTATTACAAGTATCACAGAGATGATCAGAAGTAGAATGACTATCTAATTTAATACTGTTTTTTAAAACATTCAAGACTTGGTCAGAGGGATGACCAAGTCTTTGATGCCAAAGGTATTTAGAAACAAAGCAGCTAGCAATACAATTATTAGAAACAATCTTACATGCATTGTCAACATCAAAAACATAAAGACCATTGCACTGATTATCAATCCCCACATTCCTTTTTTCCTTTAAATCCTGAATATAACAATGATTATCATCAAATCCAACAAACAATTTACTATCTCTTGCTAATTTATGAACAGAAAGAAGACTGACAGTGAACTCAGGAACAACAAGAACATCATACAAAGTTATATCATTATTGATTTTCAAATCTCCAATTTTAGTTATCATAGCTTGGGTACCATTAGGATGACCAACAGTAAGACCAAGATTTGAGATATCAATTACATTAATTAAAAACTTTGCTGACATAGTCATGTGTTGGTTTGCTCCTGAATCAACAATCCACCCAAGACTGATATTACCAATAACAAAATTTGTATTCCCATTAAAGAATTTTTTGAAATTAAGATTAAATTTTACACTGCCGTTAAAAAAATTTCCTTTAAAATCATTACCTTCCATATTGGCATTAGCAGAAGACACATTGTTATCATTCAGGAGACTCATAAGCCTAGAAAGCTGTTCATTAGACAAAGAAACTGGAGAGTTGCTAGTTCTATTATCAGTAGTATTATTAATATCAGCTGAAACATTATTACTGGTAACAGGCTTAGAATTAGCATTAAAGTTTCTCTTAACATAACCAGAAGGATATCCAACTAGTTCAAAACACCTATCAACAGTATGACCTATCTTATTACAATGTGTGCATTTCAAATTAGGATTAGGTCCTCTGCTGTTAAGATTATTACTAGAAGTATTACCAAAACCTTTGATATTATAGTTATTGTTAATAAACTTTTTCTTGTTGTCAAAAAATTTTGATGCAAAAGCTGAAGCATTAGGTTTGACAGACCCTGTCCCANCAAATCTCCAATTTTAGTTATCATAGCTTGGGTACCATTAGGATGACCAACAGTAAGACCAAGATTTGAGATATCAATTACATTAATTAAAAACTTTGCTGACATAGTCATGTGTTGGTTTGCTCCTGAATCAACAATCCACCCAAGACTGATATTACCAATAACAAAATTTGTATTCCCATTAAAGAATTTTTTGAAATTAAGATTAAATTTTACACTGCCGTTAAAAAAATTTCCTTTAAAATCATTACCTTCCATATTGGCATTAGCAGAAGACACATTGTTATCATTCAGGAGACTCATAAGCCTAGAAAGCTGTTCATTAGACAAAGAAACTGGAGAGTTGCTAGTTCTATTATCAGTAGTATTATTAATATCAGCTGAAACATTATTACTGGTAACAGGCTTAGAATTAGCATTAAAGTTTCTCTTAACATAACCAGAAGGATATCCAACTAGTTCAAAACACCTATCAACAGTATGACCTATCTTATTACAATGTGTGCATTTCAAATTAGGATTAGGTCCTCTGCTGTTAAGATTATTACTAGAAGTATTACCAAAACCTTTGATATTATAGTTATTGTTAATAAACTTTTTCTTGTTGTCAAAAAATTTTGATGCAAAAGCTGAAGCATTAGGTTTGACAGACCCTGTCCCAAAAGAATAAGTCCTATGGGATTCTTCTCCTGAGACAACAGAAAAAGCTGTTTTGACAAATGGCAAAGGTTCTCTAGTTAAAAGATTACTTCTGATAGATACATAAGTATCATCAAGACCCATAAGAAACTGCATTAATCTGATTAATTGATTATGGCTTTCATAATGTTTTGCAGATTCACAAGTACAAGTAGGTAAACTAATCATTGAATCAAATTGTTTCCATAAAGAATTTAGATTACTGTAATAATCAGCAAGAGAGGACCCATTTTGATTCAAAGAATTAATGTTTTTATGTATGTTAAAAACAGCAGAACCATCAACTTTATCATAAGTTTCTTTTAAATCATTCCACATCTCAGAAGCAGTTTTGGAGTAGATAGCACCAGCAAATAACTCAGGACTTAAAGAATTTAGAATCCAAGTAACAACCACAGAATTACAAGTGTCCCATTGATTAGCAAGACCAGGATTAGCATTATCTCTTTTACATGTTCCATCAATAAATCCTAGTTTGTTATGATTCCTCTAAGCCAATTTCATGGCAATACTCCATATCTTATAATTTTCAGTTCCAGTTAGTTTAACAGATACAATAAGAGTACCACTAGTATCATTAGGATGCAAATAAAGAGGATCACCAAAGGTCAGTTTTAAATCAACAGAGGAACCACATGATCATTATGTTTTTTTACCATTATTTTTGTTAGCATCATCACCAGCCATGATTAAAGATCACAAAATAAGCAAGAAACAAACAGATAAACAACTAGAAAACTAACACAACAAGACAAACAGATAATCAACAAGCACAGATAAAAAAGAATAAACAAATAATAAGAAAAGAAACAAATAACAAGCAAATAGCAGAAAATACAAAAAAATAAATATAAGAACTCACACCCAAGATACAACAAGTATCAAGTCTCAGTTGGTGGCATATCAAGATGTTAGTTTACCCGTTTGCACCCACAAGGCCTAAATACTGTTAATCTTAAGAGAAGATTACTTACAGTGGGTAAAATAAGCGGAAAGAACCAAGAACTATCACAATCACCCTAGATTCACTTAGTCTAGGGCTAATTGTGATTCAATCGAACCAGAAACCACACCAAGAACAAAAACCCCAAAACTCATAAAATTAGGGTTTCAATAGCAAACCCTAATTTTTTCAATTATACCCCAATAATACCAGATCTAACAAACCAATCACCGGAAAGATCAAAAACCTAAGATCCCCAAAAAATTCGGAAACCCTAGAAAGCCAAATCGATCAAATCAACAGCCTAGGGCTCTGATACCATGTGTGATGGTATCAAAGATGATCAAAAAACCTCAAACTATTATTATTATCAACCCAGAAACAATCAAAAGAACCTGAAAAATAAGTCCTATGGGATTCTTCTCCTGAGACAACAGAAAAAGCTGTTTTGACAGATGGCAAAGGTTCTCTAGTTAAAAGATTACTTCTGATAGATACATAAGTATCATCAAGACCCATAAGAAACTGCATTAATCTGATTAATTGATTATGGCTTTCATAATGTTTTGCAGATTCACAAGTACAAGTAGGTAAACTAATCATTGAATCAAATTGTTTCCATAAAGAATTTAGATTACTGTAATAATCAGCAAGAGAGGACCCATTTTGATTCAAAGAATTAATGTTTTTATGTATGTTAAAAACAGCAGAACCATCAACTTTATCATAAGTTTCTTTTAAATCATTCCACATCTCAGAAGCAGTTTTAGAGTAGATAGCACCAGCAAATAACTCAGGACTTAAAGAATTTAGAATCCAAGTAACAACCACAGAATTACAAGTGTCCCATTGATTAGCAAGACCAGGATTAGCATTATCTCATTTACATGTTCCATCAATAAATCCTAGTTTGTTATGATTCCTTAAAGCCAATTTCATAGCAATACTCCATATCTTATAATTTTCAGTTCCAGTTAGTTTAACAGATACAATAAGAGTACCACTAGTATCATTAGGATGCAAATAAAGAGGATCACCAAAGGTCAGTTTTAAATCAACAGAGGAACCACATGATCATTATGTTTTTTTACCATTATTTTTGTTAGCATCATCACCAGCCATGATTAAAGATTACAAAATAAGCAAGAAACAAACCAGATAAACAACTAGAAAACTAACACAACAAGACAAACAGATAATCAACAAGCACAGATAAAAAAGAATAAACAAATAATAAGAAAAGAAACAAATAACAAGCAAATAGCAGAAAATACAAAAAAATAAATATAAGAACTCACACCCAAGATACAACAAGTATCAAGTCTGTGGACTGGGGTAAACCAGAGCAGGTTTTCGTACCACTCAGTTGGTGGCATATCAAGATGTTAGTTTACCCGTTTGCACCCACAAGGCCTAAATACTGTTAATCTTAAGAGAGAAGATTACTTACAGTGGGTAAAATAAGCGGAAAGAACCAAGAACTATCACAATCACCCTAGATTCACTTAGTCTAGGGCTAATTGTGATTCAATCGAACCAGAAACCACACCAAGAATAAAAACCCCAAAACTCAGAAAATTAGGGTTTCAATAGCAAACCCTAATTTTTTCAATTATACCCCAATAATACCAGATCTAACAAACCAATCACCGGAAAGATCAAAAACTCAAGATCCCCAAAAAATTCGGAAACCCTAGAAAGCCAAATCGATCAAATCAACAGCCTAGGGCTCTGATACCATGTGCGATGGTATCAAAGATGATCAAAAAACCTCAAACTATTATTATTATCAACCCAGAAACAATCAAAAGAACCAAATATCAAAGATTACAAAAGAAAACTTAGCAGGTCAGATTATTATCAATGTGATAATAACCAAACGATTACAATGAAAAAACTGATCAAGAAGATCAAAATAATACAAGATGAAGAGTGGAGCGTATAACAGATTTGGAGAGAATGGTGAGATCAAAGTTATGAAACCCTAGCAGATAGCATTCCTTATATAGCCTTTATATTTCATCTTTAGTCCCTGAAGAATCAGCATGTGTCCATAAGCTATCCAATCTTCATTCCAGTCTTATTCAAGTATCATAATGTTCAGGTTCAGTCCCTCAACTTATTACCTACACAATACTACAAATAACAAAATAAGTAAAGGTAAAATTGATATGTTTAGATGTTAGATTAGAGATTTTAATCACTTCTTTGTACAATTTTTTTAAATGAAAAATTCCCAATAAGGGTTTTGTTTTATTATATAAAAGATTTACATTCTCTCTGTTACGCAATGATGCATATAAATCTGTAAGTTATTATGGATTCAATCATCTCATATTCGCATGAATCTTATGTGGCGGATTAATCCTCCTAGCTAGTTCCACATATGTAAATCTGTAACTCATGCAACAAATTTTTGATGCCTCCATCGATTAAACTTCAAAACTCGGACCGTGAATATGCATACCTCAACAACTCGAGAATAAAGTGGCAGACATATGCTAACAAAAGTACTAGTTTTATAGTGTGATAAATTTAAATATATACCGATAGTATGGTAAACCACTACCAAGGTAGGCAAGTGCCCTTGTAATGAGGTGCCCCGTTGTTCTCACAAGTGGATTCAAACCTCACCAGGGGCGGTACTGAGAACGTCAAAAAAATTTTAGGCCCGACATGAAATAAAAGAAAGTGCCCCTATATTATAATATCCATAGACCATAATCAAGTACAAAAAACTAAAAATACGAACAAAAATCATTCTTGAAACAAAAGTATTACTTCTACAAAATAAAAAAAGTGGGTTGGGCCTAGTACATATAATGGGCATAAAAAAATTTAGTGCCCCTTAGTGGGTTGGGCCCGGCTCGGTTGCTGATGGTGCGCCGGCCCAAAACCGCCCATGACCTCACTAGTAGAGCCCAAGCTCAATTAGGCTCGCAGTCTCGCACTCAGCTCGTGTAGCATTGGAGAAGCTCGAGCTCAAACTCAGCTTTATTCGAGCTTTAGTTGTAAAGCTCGAGCTTGGATTGGTCTCAAAGTATACAAATTTTGTATATTAGTATCTGTTTTTTTTTTAGAGATAGTATTATTATTGGTAAATAACTTAATGCAAATTTGAATCATCATCAATTTAAATTTTCCCCTGGACACTTTTCTTATAGATTAACTTGGAAGTTAGTTATAGAGTAACTTGGAAGTTTAAATGAAACAGCATTGAAGATGGTCAAAGCTCAAACCTACCACCTTTGCACTTCATTAAAAAAATTCGACGCTCCTTTTGACATGTATTAAATTACTTCCAACCTTCCTTATTAAAAGCATTGGTTCATCGTCTTATTTCGTATATTCTCACCTGCTTGTAAAAGCTCACCAGGTTTTTCTTTTCTTTGTCAAGTTTGTTAATAAGTCATCATGTTTTTTCTTTAAGAGTTTTGTAGAGATCTAACCAAATAACTTAAAACATGCAGGTTATGTGCTATACAACAGTCGACTACGTCAATATCTCATCACTTATTTCGACATGTCGCTTTTTCTGTCATGATAACGGTGATGTCCGCGGTCTAGACTACCTTCATAATGATTATCACAGGTTAGTGATCCGTTTTGTTTGTGAAAACTATCTTGGTTCTTATTATTTTGATGTTTATATGATAAAACCGAGTTAGGTCTTTCGACATTCAAGCTAAGCTATGTTTTGCAATTTGTGTATTTGGCTATATGAAAAAACAAAGAGTTTATGCAAGTTTATTCATATACTGGTTAAGGTGTTAATCCATTTTAGAGAAACTTATGTGCTTACAAATTCGTGTAACCTATGTAAAACATAAGCTTACAAATACCTATGTAACATAATGCAAAACAATGAAACCTGTGAAACTGTAACAACATACAACTAGAATTGTTTAGTTACGTTATTTATGGTGAACCAGGCTAGGAAGCAATAAAATTAGACTAATCTACTAATCCCTTCTATAACATTAAGGGCTATTTAACAACTAAACAACTTAAATATCATTACACACGACTTTAATATACATTTGTAGAATGTGAAGTCGAGGAGAGGCAAGCGTGGCAGTAAATTATATAACTGACATTGGCTCCTTTGTTAGAAACTTAGAAAACTTGATTTAAGATTATATTAAATAAGTTTTCACATATATATACGTACATACAGTATAAGTTCTCACTTCTCCAATATATAAAAAGCAGTACATAACTTTTCAGTAAAAGTGCTCAATTTAAAATCACGTATATTAATTAGTTACAGCATGAACAAAAATATGTGAGTTTAATCATCATATATAAATACGTAAATAGAATAATCATATTATCATAAGTAAAACAGTGACAGCAAAAATATATACCTAAATCCACATAAATTAAGTGCAAAATAGTGCAGATCTTCCAGCCAATAGTGACAATCCGTCTAATTAAAGATTCTTGATCATTTAATAATATCGCTATTTTAACTATAAAAGTTTGACTAGTTAGTATACCTATTTAATTAGATAGTTTGAACTTGCTTTTCATCCATAAAGAGAGGAAGGGAATGAGGTAGTAGTATGAGTTGGAAAGTGTGTGTGTGGGGGGGGGGGATTGAAGAGGAACAATGACCGAGTTAATCTCATCGGTGTTGTCTCTGAGATCGGTTTCTCCAAACAAACCAAAGGCCCTGGTCTGTCTATTTCTTCAATTCATTCTGTAGTTGTACAAAAAGTATTTATTAACACGGTTTAATAAGGTTTTTTAAAGCGGCTTTGGACCGTTCTTTAATAGAGCGCACTAAATAATAGGGGATATTATTTACAGCGGTTCGAAACCGTTCTAAATAAGTTCATTTTTATAACATTTATTGTAAGTACATCTTTTATAACATTTGTTAATAACCGTTGTAAATAGGTTTGCAATATTAAAGAAATAATATTTGAAACATTTCAGTTATAGTACCAGTTTTTTTATTGATGTTATAGTTTTTTGGTCATTCATCTAGTAATTCTTATTCATTTTGAGAATCATGAATTATCCGTCGTTTCTTCTTCTCTAATTGGGTCATGTTTATGTGGTCAACATTGATGGACATTGTGAGGAGGCTTACTACTTCAAATCTAAATCGTGTATCCGTACATCCTGCATTAGTGAAAACTAGAAAGTCAAATGAAGATTTTTATCAATACAACTAAAAATAAAAAGTAAATCTACAACAAAAGAGACAAGAATATATATTAAAAAAAAAAGAAAAAAAATAAATAAAAAAAGAAAAAATCCTATAAAGGTGAAATGAAACAACAAAAACTTGAAACAATACCTTTTCTTATATGGTCAACGCGAGCAGGTTTACTACCTCATATCTAAATTGTGTATTAAACATACATCCTGCATTAGAGAAACGTCGAAGGATGATTTTAATCAATATAACTATAGAAAAAATCTACAAATATGAAACACAATAAAGAAACCTACAAAAGTAAAATGAAATAAAAACAAGGATGCACACTTGTGAAGTCGTGAGTGTACTTACAAAATGAAAGATTTGTTTTCAGATATCTGCAAAAAAATTAAACATATGAAAAGTTCGAGTTTGTTTTAGCCTTTAAGGATAAATAAAGAGAAAAAAAATTACACTTGTTGATATGACAAGGAGAATGAAAAAGTAATATAAATAGAGATAAATAAGGGTGAAAAGATAAAGGGAGGGAAAATTCCCGCTCAATTGAGGGGAAAAAAATTTAAAATTTTTACATGTTTTTTGTTACGGATTATTTATACACCGTCCTAAATAATCAAAATTTGATATGTTTTTAATTACGGTCCCCTATACACCGTTCTAAATAAGATTCATAGAGAAACAACCGCTTTAATTAATTAATCATTTAAAACGATTTTCCTTATAACCGTTATAAATAACTGTTTTACATTATTTAAGGCGGTTCAATATATCAACCGTTTCAAATAAGTCGTTCTAAAAAATAGTTTGTGTGCTAGTGTCTGCTGTTCAAATGAAGGTGAGTGGATGCTTTTCGTATGGGATGGAACCGATGCTCCATTGCTAACTGTTAACTCAGAGTGAGTGTGGGGTTCATCTTTAAGCTCATGTCTTAAATACATTGTTTGAACTCACATGTTACTGTCTACTACATGTGCAGTCTTGAAGAAGAGTTTGATAGCCCTCTTCCGCTGCAGTTGGAATCAAGTCCCTTAGAAACAGATGTTCTCCGTAAATGCCCATCTGTTGGAACTGTGTTAAGAATGACCGTTGAACAATCCAAAGCAAAGCTGGGCCTTCACTTATTCGAGCCTGGTAAATGGGTCCAGTTTAGGAATATTGGTTTCGCAGCTCGTTCCGGTTTATGGTGTGCAATTCTGCATGCAAAATATAAGTTCAGTTTGTTACCAGTTGATGATGACTACGTTTTACAATATCAAAGGTTCAGTATTCATAAACAACAACAATTGCATGTCTTGTTTAACACTGAGATTTGGTATGTGGATGAGATCTTCTTACTTGTGTTATCATGATACGATGATGCGGGAATTATGGTAAACGGTTGCAACACAAACGGGCTCGAATGCCAAACACGTGCATCCCTAGGCCTTCTTCTTTAACAGGTTTAGACTCCGTACATGTTTAGGGTGTTGGCAATGTTGCCTAACCATGCCTAATACTAAATTGTAATTAGCCAATAGAATGAATCCAACTAGTTTCATGCCTAACCATTTATTTTTAGTGGCAATGTCATGCCTAATCATGCCTAAACTTTTTTTTATTATTTATTTATTTATTTATTTTTTTTAACTCATAATTATATTTAACACCCAACAACCAAATATATACCGAATTCGGATATCAAATTAAAAGAACAGCCATATAAGAACNTTTTTTTTTTTTTTAAATAAGCCACAAACGGCTCCAAGCATTGATGGCCAACGTTCGAAAATTATGGGAAAGGGTGCATACCGATTCGGTGAAGATCACCGATTGGAATGCCGAATCTATCATGCCGAGTTTGTGGTATTGTGATGCCGAGTGTCGTCGATGGATGCCGAGCCCAAAAACACATACGTTGCCAGTACCCTTATATTTATGTGTGTAGAAGTTGTATTTTTTTCAATGATTCTACACGTTTAGATTATATGTGTGAAGTTCTTTTTCTTGTGATGATAAAACCTTTTTACAGTTACATTTGTATGCAGATACAGAGCATAAGGACGCGCGGTTTTTTACATTGATGAACATCCTCTCGCATCGAGAGGTATATTATCGCATTCTATGCCAACCGGCCCAACCCGTTATTACTTTTTCCCAGTATGTTTAGTTTTTCCAAACAAATATCACTTTTTGACATGTGCATAAAGCTGCCCACATAACAAATATCACTTGTTTCATTTTTTGATGAAACATGTGCATAAAGTTGCCCACATAACAAATATCACTTTTTGACATGTGCATAAAGCTGCCCACATAACAAATATCACCTTTATTACTTTTTTCCAGTAAGTAAGTTTAGTTTTTCCAAACAAATATCACTTGTTTCATTTTTTGATGGTTGAATGTATAATTTTGCCATGAATTGAGAAGGTTGGGACATAACTCCTTAATTTGGGAAGGAAGTGTTTGTAATCCTCCTCTTTTCCAAACAGTCCATATTTAGCAACATATATTCTCTTCCCCTTCAAACAAAACTACTTTATAGTTTGCCAAACAACCTTAAATTCTGTAAAATGCCAATAAAGTCTCGACAAGATCAATGGAGGCCACACTACTGCAAATTGCTGTCATTTACACTTAATCTTGCAAAAAGAATGAATGTACCATTGCTTGCAAGGTATATCGTTGTCAAAATAATAAAATAGAACAAAATGAACCAGAGGGTATACCAGTATAACAGTCTGAGTGAAACGATGCTTGTCATTCTTTTTGTTTTCTCTAGTTGAGTGGTCTGGTGGTCCTACTGATACTTTTCGCATTCTTTGGCGGTCTTTTTGTACATTATCCGTGAACATTATTGTCTACGGGCAAGAACGGTTCTCTCTCCTCAAATTTTAAGTTGATGATGACTACGTTTTACAATATCAAAGGTTCAGTATTCATAAACAACAACAATTGTATGTCTTGTTTAACACTGAGATTTTACGTTCTAGAACATGTTATTGTTTAAAAGGTTAAACTCGATTAAACGACTAAAATGGTTAACTATGACCCGAACCGCGGGTAACCGCTCATTTCGGGTACCCGCTTGTCCGGTTACCCGCCTAGTACCGTTCGGTTTCGGATAGTAAAATTAATTACCCGCCCCGCGATGGATAGTTTAAATATTCCAACTAACCGAACCGAACCACCTCGCGAACACCTCTAATAATTTCCCGCTTCAAACGTATATGGCTTGAACTTTCCAAATGCATGGAATATAATTTCAAACGCATATATACTTTCCAAATGCATGGTAGCTGTAATAAAAAGGCTTCTTAAACAAGATTAGTACATGGCTTATTTTGCATCTCCATATTCAACAATTGTTTTAGGAAGGTGTAGTTTCCATTTTAGCAATTCAAAAGTTCACAATTCACAAAACCTGTATTTTTTTTGTTGACCAAGTTTCAACACTCAACTTTTCACTTTGACTATAGAGCCTTTATAAGTAGTTGCTATGTGCAAAATCGGATGATGCGAGATACTTACTATGTGCTAGGATGACACGCGCACTTAAAAACCCTGTCTACATTGCTTGAATTTACTTGACAACTTGAATTATCTTAAGTGATACAATGTGCAAGACAATATTTGGCTTATGACAATGGCTCGGAAAATATCGTTCGCCAACATCAATCGACCGATATGCCAAATCGGTCGAGCCACTGTGGTCGCCGGTGCAAATTTAGCAATATGGGTCGAGATTTCGACCGATTTTCTACATAAAAAAACATTCATCATTTGCATTATTTATACATTTTCCAAATTTCAAAAACAAAATTTAACAGTTTGTTGGAAAAAAAAAAAAAAAACTTTTTTTTTCAAAATCTTTACCACTTTTCATCGTATAAATACCAACATCAAACCCACAATTCAAACACACAATTTCAAACAAATTATCATCAATATTCATTCACGATTTCCATGTCGTCTTATGAGTATTTGTTTGGTTCATCGTCTTTCGACGACGACGAAGGAGTTTTGAGTGAGTTTGCGGAGTTTGCTTGGAACACGTATCAAGCACATCAGCCAAAACCTACAAGAAGGTACATACCTAGAGATCATGTTGCTGCACACAATCGATTAGTGAATGCATACTTCGGCGAAAACCCGCTGCACGATGAAAGAACATTCCGTCGACGTTTCTGAATGAGCCGAGAACTGTTCACACGAATTGTTCGAGAGGTAACCGATTATTCTACTTATTTTCTACAAACTAATGATTGTAGGGGCGTACATGGTATTAGCCCATTGGTCAAATGCACTGCGGCCATTCGTCAATTGGGATACACGGCCGTTCCAGATTCTCTTGACGAGAATATGGCAATAGCCGTAACAACAACTCATGAATGTCTCCGTAAGTTTTGCAAAGTTATCATGGAGTTATATGGTGTTGAGAATTTGCGAAAGCCCATGTATTCTGACCTTGAAAGATTATATGCTCATCACGAGCATAAGCATGGGTTTTCTGGGATGATAGTAAGCATTGATTGTACAAGTTGAGAGTGGGAGAATTGCCCCAATGGTTTGAGAGGTCAATATGCTAGAGGTGATCATGGGCCACATCCATTCATTTTATTGGAGGCGGTCGCCTCCCAAGATTTATGGATTTGGCATGCGTTCTTTGTTGTCTCCCCTGTCTTCAATGATATCAGATCTGGGAGAGCAGCAGACCTTGAATTCGAAGCTAACGATGTTCAGTATAAAAGGGGATATTATCTTACTGACGGGATATATCCGCAATGGTGTGTTCTTATTAAGTCCATTTCAAATCCTCCCATGGATGATCATAAAAGAATATTGTATAAGAGGAAGCACGAAGCAGCAAGGAAAGATGTGGAACGCGCTTTTGGTGTGTTGAAGAGGAAGTGAAAAATGCTTAAAGTTCCAGCCCGAGGGTTTTTTAAAAATGATCTCAAAGATATTATATATACATGTATCATATTACATAATATGATCATAAAAGACGACCAGCGGGCGATATGTCCTACATGGTTCGAAGAGGAGGTCGACCCACCACAGGATCCCTTAAATACATTTGAAGAATCTTTAGCAATTTCTCAGGAGCTCGAGAATGCAGGAACTCATATAAACTTAAAATCTGATTTGGTCGAGCACATTTGGAGAAATTGTAGACATCATCGTCTCCCTCATGACAATGAAGACGAAGATGAGGACGAAGACGATGAAGAATTTCTGTGATGTTTAGTTGTTTAAGTTTCTAATTTAGTATTGTAATGTTTTAATTCCGCATCGTTTCGTTTATGTAATGTTTACGTTTTATTAATAAAATTAAAGTTTGTGTTAAAAAAAGTTTTTAAAAAAATGATGCAATATGGGTTGCCACTGTGATGATATAGGTGAATATGGGTTGAGGAGCGAGAAAGCTGAGGTGGCAACCGGAAAGATGATGCAATATGGGTCGCCACTGTCACTAGCCTTAATGTCACGACACTTCAACGTCATACAATATATAGGCAAAATTAGGAATGAGCATTTCGAACCGAATCCCGGAACCGTACCGGTACCGTACCGAAACGGTACCGATTCCAGATATATGGTACGGTACCGGTACTACGAAATAAGGAGGAAAAAAAATCAGGACCACTAATTCGGTACGGGACCGGTACCAAATCAGGAAATTCGCGAAAAAAAACGAGAAAATCCTGATTTCTCGGTACCGGTACCGGTATCCGAATCCCGTTCGGTATGTAACCGGTACCATTATTTTTGCTCGGGAAAAAATCGGTACCACTAATTCGGTACGAGATCGGTACGGTACCGGTACCGTGCTCATCCCTAAGCAAAATCATGATTTCAAGAGGGAAATGCAAGGATGTCATAATGCGTCATGACGTCACATACTTGTATATTAAATCACGCTATTTTGTAAATTGTAATTTCTGTTTTACTGCGTCCTTATTTTTTAGACAACCACTATGTACANGATGAAGACGATGAAGAATTTCTGTGATGTTTAGTTGTTTAAGTTTCTAATTTAGGATTGTAATGTTTTAATTCCGCATCGTTTCGTTTATGTAATGTTTACGTTTTATTAATAAAATTAAAGTTTGTGTTAAAAAAAGTTTTTAAAAAAATGATGCAATATGGGTTGCCACTGTGATGATATAGGTGAATATGGGTTGAGGAGCGAGAAAGCTGAGGTGGCAACCGGAAAGATGATTCAATATGGGTCACCACTGTCACTAGCCTTAATGTCACGACACTTCAACGTCATACAATATATAGGCAAAATTAGGAATGAGCATTTCGAACCGAATCCCGGAACCGTACCGGTACCGTACCGAAACGGTACCGATTCCAGATATATGGTACGGTACCGGTACTACGAAATAAGGAGGAAAAAAATCGGGACCACTAATTCGGTATGGGACCGGTACCAAATCAGGAAATTCCCGGAAAAAAACGAGAAAATCCTGATTTCTTGGTACCGGTACCGATACCAGTACCGGTACCGGTATCCGAATCTCGTTCGGTATGGTACCGGTACCATTATTTTTGCTCGGGAAAAAATCGGTACCACTAATTCGGTACAGGATCGGTACGGTACCGGTACCGTGCTCATCCCTAGGCAAAATCATGATTTCAAGAGGGAAATGCAAGGATGTCATAATGCGTCATGACGTCACATACTTGTATATTAAATCACGCTATTTTGTAAATTGTAATTTCTGTTTTACTGCGTCCTTATTTTTTAGACAACCACTATGTACAAGTGGCACTACAGGAATTAGGAGAACGGGCGACGAAGCCATGCCGACGACACAAATGTCGTCGGTTAGGGATGAGCACGGTACCGGTACCGTATCGATCCCGTACCGAATTAGTGGTACCGATTTTTCCCGAGCAAAAATAATGGTACCGGTACCATACCGAACGGGATTCGGATACCGGTACCGGTACCGAGAAATCATGATTTTCTCGTTTTTTTCGGGAATTTCCCGATTTGGTACCGGTCCCGTACCGAATTAGTGGTCCCGATTTTTTTTCCTCCTTATTTCGTAGTACCGGTACCGTACCGTATATCAGGAATCGGTACCGTTTCAGTACGGTACTGGTACGGTACCGGTTCGGTTCCGGTTCGGTTTCGGGATTCGGTTCGAAATGCTCATCCCTATCGTCGGCACATGCAAAAAACGATAAAAAAAAATAATAAAAAAAAAAAAAAAACTTTTGACCGAGGCCCACCGGGTTGAAATTTTTCGGATTAATATGCTCCCGTCGACATATCGACGGGACCATATTGGTCAAACTTTTCTATCTCAATAATTGCCAAAACTTGGGCGCGAATTTGTCCCGCCAATATGAACGAATAATATTGTAATTAGCATTTGATTAGCGTTAATTACTGTATTTAGTCTTACTATCCCGTCGACAGGTCAACGGGGGAGTTTTAGTAAAAAATTATTGTAAATATNCTGTGTTTAGTCTTACTATCCCGTCGACAGGTCAACGGGGGAGTTTTAGTAAAAATTATTGTAAATATTGGCGAATATTATGGCCGGATTTTTTACCGCCTGTTTGTTACCGGCAACATGTCGACGGTATTATCTTCCCGCCTAATTTTACCTTTGTACCGCCAATTTTTTACTTATATATACCACCTTCCCCTCCCCGTCAGGTTGAGAGTGTTTGCCGTGGTGGTGGTAAGAATCTTAAACTTGATCATTTGAATTTTGTTACTTGTTATTTTATGACGTTTTCACTCACTTCAATTGTAGGATCGTCACGACGAGGAGGTAGGGCGAGGGGTGGAGGTCGGGATGGCGGCAGGCCACCGGTACGTCAAACATCGAAGAACGTAGCCCTCAAGAAAGCCGTAGCAAATCAAGACCCGCAGTCGATCGAGTTCGAGACTAAGGATCATAGGACGTACACTCATGTCGGGCCCCACCACGCATGGTAGGCAAACTACGTTGGCGAGCTGGTTAGGTCCTCGTCGTTGCACTATCCCTCCTGGTACGAGATTGAGGCTGAGAAGAGGGTTACCGTCATGAACCGACTCGGGGTCAGTTATTTTATTTTTCTTTTAATTATATATCTATATTTTATTATTTGAATGTGTATATTATTTAAATATATTTATTTATTTATATCTCAAGATTAATTTAACTATATTTGATTGGAGTAAATGTTTAACTTGGAGCGCTACATGCGCGGACCAAATTGGGTAAACATTTGGACCGGCATCGATGCATATTTGGCTAAGCACTACTCCGACAACAAGCATGACATATATCGTGATTACTTTATGAGGAAGGGTGGGCCTCCGACTGTGGATGTGATACGAAGAAACCCTCCTTCGAACGTGGAGCCGTCTGTGTGGGAGGATCATATCAAGGTCTACATGGATGAGAAGAACCTCAAGCGAAGAAACAGGAAGAAGAACAAGGTGTACAGCCGCCACGGTTCCAAATCAATGGCCGCTACTCGGCACGACTATGTAAGACACATTTTATTTTCATAAAATTATTTAATTTTAGTTATATATTAATTAAAAATTTTAATTTTAATAAAAGTAATTAATTTTAATTTTATAAAAGTGTTTAAATTTAATTAAATTATATATGATGTTTTATTGTCATTTTTAATTTGTTTCATCTTATATGCATGTGTATATACAGTTTGAGAATAGCGAGGACCGCCGGTACCCGTCACTCATCCAGAGCTTCTACGACACACACTGCAAGGATGATGTGAGGTTGTAGGACGAGGCTCGAGTTCAATATGTAAGTATTGTTTTTGTTTTGTTTTTTTTTTTAAATTTTTTTTTATTTTTTTTCCAAACACGCAATTTATTTTTATTTTAAATTTATTATTTTTCTCAATTTTTTTCGACTAAATAGGAGGAGATGGTTCGGCTACGTGGTCTGGGAGCAAATACGCCTACATGGGTAGTGTACACAGAGGAGCAGATACTTGCCATGGTTCTGAAGGGCATGCAGCGGGGTCACATAGCCGGTAGGGGTAGGGTGTTACCCGGCATGAGCAGGCCACCGTTACCATACACCCCGCCTCCACCTCCATGTATGTACAGTGTGATAATATTAATTATAGATTACTCATGACTCAAATTATGTATTGCAGTGGCTGTTTTTAAATTGTGATTATTTCATTTTTAGGTATGGCTGAGATGGACGAGAAGCTTGCTGAAGCTGAAAAGAAGACCGGGAAGAAGAGAGAGGAAGATGCTAAAGAAGCTAAGGAAATAAAGGCGTAACTCGCTTTGTTGATCGGTTTTGTCTAGAGCAACCTACAATGGGCTGAGTATATAAGTTAGGTGGGTTCTCAAAACGTAGTAGGCTCGGGCAGTGGGTCTGGCGCTAGAGGTAGTAGCTCAGCTTGCAGGAGCAGGAGTGGCAGAGGCCGATGACGAGGAGATGTAGAGGTACAAACTTGGGTTATTTTGTGTTGTACTTATGTTTGAAACAATATTTTAGCGACCCTTATCTTAGTATTGTGTAGTTTAACCTTTTGGCGACTTGAACATTGCGAATATCGAAACATTTGTAGATTTGGCAGCTAGGTTTAGAGATTACAACACCCCATTTTGTAGACTTTATATGTTGTTGACATAAATAATGCAAAAAAACGTTATTTATATTTTTCGATATCTCTACGTTTTGACGATCACAAAATGTAAAATCATTAAACGTAAGATTAGTACGTAAAGAAGTATTAAGCTAGTTTATATCATTATATCCAACTTAATCACTTAAGGTATGAATAAACAAGTGCTTAATACATTTCATGATCAAAGGGGTATTTAATTAATTATCACAATGTTTATTTAATTATATAAACATATTATATATTTTTGAAAAACAACTTTGGTAATAAAGAAAAATGATTTAATCATACTAAATATATGAATTCAAATTTTTAACCAAAATCAGTTTTTTTTCACCAAATAAACTTTTCCAACAAAAATACAAATTTTCTGGCCGTTACAGCTGTGCGGCCCCCTTAATTATAAGGGGCGGCCCCCTTAATTTTAAGGGGGCCGGCCACAATTAAGGGGACCGACCACACTCCCCTGTCAGAAAATGTCTGAATTTTTCTCCTATAAATACCACCTTAATTATGGTATTTTTCCTCACCTCTTGCACGAAAATTTTCAGATCTAAATCTCTCTAAATATCTTCCAAAACCCTTTGATCATTAGATTACTAATCCTTGTTTCAAGTGATTCAATCCCTCATCATCCATCCTAATCCAAAGTGCAAGAGAAGAATACTCCTTCAACCACAAGTTTAAGAAGTATTGTATATTGATGTGTATATTGTGTATAGCATTTGTGTAGTTGTGTTGTGCTCATTATAAGTAGTTCTAGGAGTGTTAGTTGTGAATAGAAGTAGGGTAGTGGAGAAGATTAAGTAGTGAAGTAGTGAAGTGAAGAAGTTGTGTTGTGAAGAAGTGGTGACGTAGTTGTGGTGT
>LBNU01020755.1:98533-109699 GCA_014162995.1 Artemisia annua | reverse complement strand
TGTGATAGTTGAGGATATTCGACCGGTAATTGATGATTGCCTAACTCAAGTAGTGTTTGGGAGACCATTTGTTGAGGCCTTTAAGATGAGTTATGACCCATCCCTAGGGATAGTTAAATTCAAGGAATGGACCTAGGAAATAGCTTACCAAATGCCATATAAGAAAAATCATTATGACTTCGAGTCATAATGATTTTTTCTGCAGAATTCCCAGGAATTGAGACAAAGGTTTTCCAAGAAATTTTCCGGAAACTCAACTTAAACTTTCTGTCAGTACACTCTGACGGCGTCAGGAGTTAATACCTGACGACGTCAGGTGCAAAAATCTGGAATTTATTTGTTGATTAAAGTTTACTAAAGGAACTTGTATGTTTGTTAAAATCTCTCTTATGAATTCCAGGAAATCTGTAGAAAAATCATTCCACAAGCATTATATCTTACTTGCTTTCTAGGTATACATCTATATATATGTGAATAATGCCGCCGATTTTACGCAAGGTTTCTTGTAGTGTTTCCATGCTAACAGGTTATTTAGGACAAGAAGATGATGCATATACTGGAAGGGAAGCTTTGATAGTTCGTCTTCTTGGAGGAGGATCTAACCGTGTTACTTCACTTGCATAAAGAACGAATCAGGGGAGTATCCGATTTCATTCTTTTAACCTTTTATCTTTTCCATTCCTTATTTTCGAACATTGGGGACAATGTTCAACTTAAGTGTAAGGGGGGTAAATAAGGGTAGATTAATGAAACCTCATCAATATTGCTTGATTTTTGCTTGTTTAAGAGTAGTGTGTAATAAAACCAAAAGAAACACTTGTTAGAGTAATTTTAGAGCAAATTTAAAATTTTTTACATTAATTAGGAGGGAAACTTTAGTCCTAATAAGCGTCTCATGGATAGGAGAATTTATGACTAGCACAAAAAACCGTACCACCAAAAATTTTCCACCCAAATATGTGAGGTTCACCCCTAGAATTGGTAGGAAGAGAAGCACTCAACTTTAGTGCCCATGTGTGTACCGGTAATACTTAGATTCTAGAACTTGCGTTAGTGACCATTCCGAGTCCACAAGTGAGACTACATTCGTGTAGATTAGGATTAACTACATGATAAGAGGCATTAGGATAACCCTTGTTTTAAACCTGTATTATAATTACATTGGCTACATTGGTCAAGTAATTCTCCCACACCTTTGCGATGTACCCATCTTTGGTACACGATACCCCTAGTACACCCCTCAGAGCCTATCCCTTTCGTTTCTAACTTTAAGCATCATACTTAAAGGAAGAATTTGTTTACAATCCACCCCAAATGTGCAACCAAATCGCCTTAGCCTACCTTGTATGCACTCACCTTTAGTGCATTATTGTTATTTGTTAAACCCTTGTCAATTATCTAATTAGTTACGTTGTTGCTAAGTCGAGTCATATCTTGTACATATTGTTTTGGGATGATTGGGACTCATGGGTAAAGTACTAGTGTTATGGAGTAATGGGGAAGAACATCATTTATTACCCCCATATGTGCTAAACGTTTTCAAAAGTACTCCAAGTGTTTTAATTATTTCAATTCGAGTCGTAGAATAGTAAATGTAAAGTATGTAAAAGTTCAAGTGTAAGGGGAAAGCTTAATCCCCATTGATGTATTATTTTGGATGGTAGGGTAAAAAGGTATTTAAAAAAAAAAAAAAAAAAAACATACGGACTACCATCCACACCTATCTTTTATTTCTTAGTTTTGTTTTGTTTTGTTTTTGATAGTTTAAGATTGAGTCTAGTCTTGGCTTGGCAACGCCACTTGTATATGTAACTAAATAAGATGATTGACTAGCCACCAGTAAACTATCCCTTATCCAACCAAACCGTGTTTTTCCATATCCCTAAACCTCCCGTTATAACCCTTTTGTAAAGCCCTCTTTGATAGTTATCCTAGGTGCTTACGCCTTAGTGGAGAAGGTTTTGATCCTCTCTCAAGCCTATGGTAATCTATTTATTATGACAGGTAGTGAGTGATATTGTCCATTTCCTTTACATTATATCTACATATTATCAACCGAGAGATGTGAGTATCCAAACACTACATGAGAGGTGCTAGTATATTTTCTCCGTGCTTATTTTGAGTAAAGCGGAACGACTAAATCTTGTAATTACTTTTAAGTTCGCATTAAATGACCTCTAACTTGTTTTTCAATTGGGAATAAAAGCGCATTTGCTTGAGGACAAGCAAATCTCAAGTGTAAGGGTATTTGATGAGACGAAAAATGTTACGTTTTTAGGGGTCGGTTTGAGTCCTAATTCGTATGTTTTTGGTTTGGATTTCACCCAAAGTCGTTTCTTTTCTCATTTTAGGTACTTTTGAAGGGAAAATCACAAAAGAAGCATTTTCGGGCGTTTTCGGAGTGAAAAAGTGCGGAAAACAACAAAAACTCAAAAGACCTTGAAGATTACTGAAGGTGACGCCGTCACACTCTACTAAGTGACGCCGTCAGGAACAAGTGAAGTCCAGAAGTGGAAAAAAGACTCGTGACGATCCAGAGAGTTCGTAGTGTAAATTGTGACGCCGTCAACCAAGGCCGTCAGATCTGGAACCAGCAATTATGACCACGTCAATCAAGGCCGTCAGGAAACCCTAATCGCCGAGCTGACGACGTCACCTATTGGGCTGACGCCGTCAGCCCGCGTTTTCTATATATATAGAACGATTTTTCTTTATTTTAGAGAGAACCTAGTGGAACTTTAGACGAATTTTGGAGTGGAGAACTTTAGGGTTAAACCCTAGTACGTGTATTACAGACCTTAGAGGGTATCCTAACCCCTCTAACTTGCATGTTTAATCCAAGATAAGTCTTTATTCATACAATATGTCTATGTGTTGTGTGATTTATGCTTGTGCTTGTCTTTCTTTCAACATGCTAGGCTAATTTACTTTGTGTTTGCTTAGATCTAATGAAACCTAACTATTGATTATCATGTGATGTGTATGTTGTGATTGTATTTGGGTGAATGTTTCATCTACGTTAGACTAGAGAAAACTGGCTAATCTCCTATACGGTAACAAGCTTGAACGTCTTTAGAAACGTGAATCGTATGTGCGTTATCGATTTTAAGGTAGTATTTCATGCATAGGTTGCTATCGGTGAGCTCATGATAGGATGCTTGACGTATCGTCATAGAGTGAGGTAGGAACTTATAGAGTTAGGGAATTGAACGCACTCCCTACGACTTGTTAGGAATACACCCGTCATCCACGCAAACTCAACATACTAATTACATGGTAAAAGATAGTTAGGGAGTAATGAAATCTAAGTAAACACTATTCTCCACCACTGATTTTCTCAAAACCAAAAAAATACAAAAATATAAGTAGCTTAGAAGTAGATAACTTGGGTTAGTTGACTAGCAACTAATTCCGCCCTATCCTCCAAAACCAGAGATTTTACTGCTTTCATAAAATATAAAAATACAAAATGAATCTTCCTCCACCCTTAGACCTAGATTAAAGTAGCCTTTAGCCTAACGAACACTATTCCCTGCGAGAGAACAATCAATCCCCCGGTACTTGCCACTACACTATACTACATCGGTCAGGTACACTGCCTGGTGGGGATTGCAAGCTTCTCGAGATCCCTCGAGAGGTAAAACGTAGTGCGTGTTGCAATCCACGCGCATCATCAACCAATCAGAGTTACGAGCTTCGTCCACGTCTAGCCATGAGAATTGAGTAGTCTTTTGTATCTGCTTCTTAGACCTTGAAGACTTCTTCTTCTCTTTTGTCTTGGTTGTGTCAGATGGACCGGCTTGAAATGCAGGAATTTCTGATTCAGGTATCATTGTTTCTGTTCCTTCCTGATTATCAAGTTGTTGAAGTACGAAAGGTTCCTCTGATTGAGTTGGAGCTGAACCGGATGCTGGAGCTCTTTGTTTGGAAGGAGGAGCCTTAGAAGTCTTGCGGGGCTGGTGTGATGAAGATGGTGTTCCTGACTTCTTTGACTTCTTTCTTTTCTGATCAGAGTCAGGATCATCATCTTGCCTTGGTCGTTGTGTTGTCCAGCAGCATCCTTGCAAGATTCTTTTGAGGCAATGGCTTGAAGAGCCTCAAACATTGTTGATTCTTCAGGTGTTTTCTCCTCCTTGTTTCTGAGTTTTGTAGCTAACAAGTCTCGTAGTTGTTCGATGGGAAGTTGTTCAGGTGTTGGTGGAGGCTTGTTAGTTTGGAGGTAGAATGGAGTTGATTCAAGCATTCGCTCAATTGTGTGCTTGATCCTGGTGTTTAACGTTGAATGAATTGGCTCAATAAGTGAAGACACAGCCAGTTTGGCAACTGCAGCGAGATTTTCTTTCAGATATTCCTTTGTGTAGTTCTTGATCATCTCACCCATGTCCGCTTGTAGTAACTTGTTAGCAAGTGCACTGGTATCCTTGAGATCTATGACTTGTGAAGTCAAAGTTTTGACCTGTTTGGAGAGCAGTTTAACTTGGTCATGAAGATCTTCGGATGGCTGTTGTGTCTCCTTCCTCTTCTTTCTTTAATCAAGAGCTTTCTTGATCCGCGTTGACGCTGTCATAGATGTTTTTTCTCCCTTCTTCTTCTTGTTTGACTTGCCTTTTGATGTTTTCTTTGCTGGTGGTGGTGATGAGTGATGTGATGATGAAGATGAAGATGATTCATGCTCTGGTTCTGATGGAGGCGGTGAGGGATCCTTTGGAGGTGAACCTGATGGAATCGGGGGATTCTGTGAAGATGAGTGCGGAGGAGAGTTGATGAGTTTATCAGTGTCAAAAGGTTCTTCGTCTTGATCGAGTCCACGAAGCAACCTATCCGTCTCTTCTCTAACTTTCTTCTGAAATTCCTCTTCTTTCTCAACTTGAGCAAATAAATCAGGTGTAATGTACTCAGTCTTTTCTGCTTCCTCTGTAGCTTCCTTCATGATTATGTTCCCTTCAGGATCACGTTGTTCTGTTTCGGTCAGTGCTACTAGAGCCAGCCTCATGTCCTTGAGGATTTTGCGGTGTTTGATGAGGTTGTGGATGTAGAAGATTCAGACGAGCAGCTTCCCTGAATTCTTTTTCTTCCTGCTTCTTATCAACCCTGGTGTTGACTATGATACTCTTAAGTTTTCGCTTGTCAACCAGTGGCACAACAAGATGTTCTTCTTTAGCTTCATCATTACGAGCACCACTCGGTTCATTAATGGTCAAACTCGTACCTCTTCTTTGTTCTTGTTCAACAGTTTCCTTGCTTAATTGTTTAGTCAGTTCAAGCCCTGGAAACTCTTCTTCTTCATCAGGTTGTTCTTCTTGGTCATCTTGAGCCTTTGACCTTCTTTCATAGTCAGCTTCTTCATCTGATTCAGAGCCAAAATTAGATTCAGTATCTGTTTCGGAAGAAAGAGGCGGACTGTTCATCCTGAGGAATCTGCTTAGGTGCAGCCTTCATTCTTGGTCTGGTGGGTGGCTTTTTAGCAGTCTTTGGTTGTTGTGAAGTTGTAGTACTGCTCGAGCTACCAGACTTGCCACCCCTCCTGCTTCGGGTTCGAACTATAGATGTTGGTTCATCTTCTTTCTCATTGAAACCAACTCTCCCACCCTTGAATGCTTTATCATAAATCTTGAAGTTCTGAGTCTTTCTGATCTCATCATTCAAGAAGTGATCTGGGATTCTCATGCCTTNGATTCAGTATCTGTTTCGGAAGAAAGAGACGGACTGTTCATCCTGAGGAATCTGCTTAGGTGCAGCCTTCATTCTTGGTCTGGTGGGTGGCTTTTTAGCAGTCTTTGGTTGTTGTGAAGTTGTAGTACTGCTCAAGCTACCAGACTTGCCACCCCTCCTGCTTCGGGTTCGAACTATAGATGTTGGTTCATCTTCTTTCTCATTGAAACCAACTCTCCTAGCCTTGAATGCTTTATCATAAATCTTGAAGTTCTGAGTCTTTCTGATCTCATCATTCAAGAAGTGATCTGGGATTCTCATGCCTTTGGTTCTTGGAACGAACCTGATGGACTTGACAAAAGAAATCTTTGCATCTTCGTTCATTATGTCTCTTGGTTCAGTCCTGTCCAGCATCCTTTTGATGAAGTCAGTGGTTTTCTCACAGAAGTATGCGATGAGTAATTTGGTGAACCTGATGAACGGAATCACGGGCCTGTCACGATCAGTCTGAATGTGATGGATCATGTCGCTCATTATTGGTGTAGCAAAATTAATCGGATTCATGGTCATCATTCCCCAGAATACTTGCATGTGTTCCAACCTCGGATGCTCATGACCACTCTTTCTTCCAGAAATGGATCTGACAATCAGCATGTAGAAGGTTCTCCATGGTTGCGGCAGATATTTGACATTGAATTTTGAGAGAAGTGTGAGTGATTCATTGTCAGGAACATCGTATCCAAGATCAATGAAGTAGTCAAGGATTTCCAGTTCAGTCAGCATCGGATGATATTCTTTGTAAGTTGGTAGCATGAGAGCTTCACGAAGAGTATCATGATCAATGGTGTATTGTTGACGATCCAGCTTGACGGTGATGGATTTGTCGTCCAAGTTGGCCTTAGCAGTGTGCCAGAACTGATGGATGTAGAAGGTTGGTACTGATGTGGATTTGGTGAGCAGTGGATTGCATGGATGAGCCAGAAGAATGCTCTTGACAATCTTGCATGTATCATCAGGTATGCTAAGTTTGTTGAAGTCGATGCGAAGATTGTTCTGGTCAAAGCGTACGTTGTAGTCTGGAGGGAGGAATTCACCAAGTGTAAGTAGAGGGAGGTTCTGTTGTTGTGGAACTGATTCATCGTGTTGAGCCATTTGTGTTCTGAAAGTGTCATGTCATGAAATCAAACATCCAGATATGTTAGTTATTAGTCCGAGTTCATGTTTGATAATCAAAGACATGTATGTTGCAATCATGGTCCAGTTAATTAATATGTGATTAATGACGGTATTATTTTTTAACATGAAACTTAGATGATATAACATTCAATGCACATAAGTCTTTTGGTAACATGTTAAATAACACAATCCAATCACAAGTTAAATAACATAATCACAATACACATATTCATGAGGATTCAATCAATATACAAGTTTTTGAAAAGTTACAATCACTTGAATAATCAAAAATAAGTTACACATGATCTCGAAATAATTACAAACAATGTTCTCTAAAACTATTTCTAATGAATATCTCGAAAACTTTAGTCCAAGAAAGATCTCGAAAATTTTCCTAAGAAAAGATCTCGAAAAGTTTGTTGATCAAAAGTTTTCAAAGATTTCGAAAATTTTATTGATCAAAAGTTTTTGATCAAAAGTTTTCAAGGATCGATAACTTTATTGAGAGATGTAGAAAATTTTCAAAGATTTCTCGATAACACTAGTTAAAGAAAGATCTCGAAAATTTTCAAAAGATCTCGATAAAGTTATTGAAGAAAGATCTCGAAAGTTTTTCTCGATAAATTTTCTCGAAAAAATTCTTATACAAAAATTTTTCGAAATCATTGAAGTCGTATGTTTTAATGTGAAATCTTTGAATCCTTGTGTGAGACCTGTGTATTGTGTGATATAAAACCAGTTAGAATCACAACAATGCATCATTCAAAAGATCTCGATAATTAACGAGTACAAAATTATCTAGATTAATTTTAACGAGGAAACATGATGTAATATCAATGAAACACTTCAATTAACACTTATAAGAACACGTATAAGCAGTTTAATTAGACTCTATAACACTTAAATGAAAAGCCCTAAATCGAACAAGAACCCTAATTTTCTAGAACATGTATACTGATGAATTGAAACAATTAACAAGCATGAACATGTTATAAACACTTAAACAAACAAATCCCACCAAGAATATTCACAAAAACATCACACAATCACAAATCCCTATTTCTACGCAACCCATGATTATCGAAATCAAATCAAACTTGAAAACTGTTGTGATTAGGGATTAGGGACATGCATATATGATGTTTAGTAACAAAAGCCCAATGATATCTAAACCTAAAACACATTATTCACTTAAGCATCAAGATTTCGAAAACCCTAGTTCTATAAATCTAAATAGCGAAAGATCTAGCCATTGAAAACGAAATTGGTTAAAAACCATTTGTTAAATCAAGCCAAGAATCAATAATTCACTTACTGTTTTGAGATCAAGAACACAGATTGGAAGTTTGAAATTGAGCCGTTAGATTTGAAACGGTGTGTATGTTTTTGTTTTTTAATTTTGTGGAGAGAAAAAACGACGGGGGGTGTTTGTTTTGTTTTAACTTTTTGAATGTTTTTAACACTATGGCAAATTTGGTCCCTAGACTACAACCTAAACCATATAACAAGTCCTATTACAAATATATAAAAGTTAATGGTAACGACAGTTAATGGTAGGCTAACAAAGAAGTAAAATGAGAAAGAAATGATACGAGATAACCTTTGACGTTCCACCATTGCAAAATAACATCATAACTACAAAGAAATATGCAAGTACACATGTTTGCACAAGATTTTGAATTTTGAAGAACATTTTCTCCCCCTCAACACTTGGTGTGAAAATTTTGAAATTTTTGATAAACCAAAGTGTTGACAAAGATTGTGTACATGCATAAGAAAGACATAAAAAATGGTAAAATCTTTTTGGATTTTTGAAGATTTTTTTGATTTTGTATTTTGTTTTTGATAAATATTTACAAAGATAGTTTTGGTATTTGACTCGGTTAATTGTTTTCTAGAAAAGATTTGAGATCATCCGGAGTCAAACACCGTATACCAATCCGGTGAACTAGTTCAGTAAACCTTCCCGGGGGTAGTGGTTTTGTGAACAAGTCTGCCAGTTGGTATTCAGTACCCACAAAATATAACTCAATTGTACCCTTTTCAACATGCTCCTTGATGAAATGATAACGGAGATCAATGTGCTTAGACTTGGAATGCAGAACCGTGTTGCACGAGATCGCTATCGCACTTTTCGAGTCACAGTACATTGGAATCTTGTTGAATAAGTAACTGTAGTCCATTAGTTGTGTACGCATCCAAATGACTTGTGCACAGCAGGTAGACATGGCTACATATTCAGCTTCTGTTGACGATAGTGATGTGCAATCCTGCTTCTTTGATTGCCAAGACACGAGTTTATCTCCAAAAACTGCAAACCACCAGAAGTACTTTTGCGTGTATCCATACACCATGCATGATCAGCGTCTGAAAAAGCTATTAGTTCAAAACCGGAATCCTTCGGATACCAGATCCCCAAATTAATGGTTCCCTTTACGTATCGAAGGATTCTCTTAGCCTCATTGAGGTGACGTTCAGTAGGATTGGACTGATAGCCAGAGCACATAAATACAACAAATACAATATCTGGTCTACTAGCGGTGAGGTACATTAGTGACCCAATGATACTTCGGTATTTTGTGGGGTCAACTGGTTTCCCATGTGGGTCCTCATCTAGCTTAGTTGTGTTAGCCATTGGGGTATTGTAAGTATCACAACTGGTCATGCCATGTTTCTTAATTATCTCAAGAGCGTATTTGGACTGATTTAGGAAAATTCCACGGGGAGACTGATGAACTTGTAGTCCCAAAAAGAACGTAAGTTCACCCATCATTGACATTTCAAAATTTTGTTTCATTAATCTCGCAAAAGCGTTTGAGTACTTTTTGTTAGTTGAGCCAAAAATAATGTCATCGACGTATATTTGCACAATTTAAACATCTTCCCCGTGTTTTTGAATAAACAAAGTTGGATCGAGCAAACCTTTAGTAAAAGAGTTAGCAAGCAAGAAAGCAGTTAGTTTATCATACCACGCCCTTGGGGCTTGTTTAAGACCATAAAGAGCCTTCTTTAGTCTGTAGACATGGTTAGGGTGCTCTAGGTCAACAAATCCCTCTGGTTGACTGACGTATACCTCCTCATGTAGTTCACCACTCAGAAATGCCATTTTCACGTCCATTTGATAAACGACCATGTTTTTGTGAGCAGCGTATGCGAAAAATATTCGAACAGCTTCAAGTCTAGCAACTGGTGCGAAAGATTCCTCAAAGTCAATTCCTTCCTCTTGAGTATATCCTTTAGCTACCAAGCGTGATTTGTTACGAATAACGTTGCCTTCTGCGTCCAATTTGTTTTCCAAATCCATTTTAGCCCAATGACATAAACTCTATCTGGCCGTTCAACTAATTCCCAAACTTCAAGACGTTTAAATTGGTTGTATTCCTCTTGCATTGACTCAATCCAGTTGTCGTAAGTGAGAGCTTGTTTGATGTTTTTAGGTTCTGCTTGACAAACGGTTAGAGCATAAATGCAATGTTCGGCATCGGAATGAAGTTTTTGTCTTGTCATTACTGGAGCGGTTGGATGACCAATGATCCTGACGATTGGATGGTCACGAGTCCAATGATGTGTTGAAGGGTGAGGGTTATGGAACTGCTGCATATTAGTTGGTTCCAAGTTGCGTGTTGACGACTCAGCAATATCAGAAAGGTTCGGAGTCGGAGCAAATGGTTTGAAGAACGCATTTGGATCATAATTTGCAGGTTCGGGTACTTGTTGTAGATTCAGATCTTCAGTTGCGTTGTCAGTATTGGAAGCGGTTTGTTCTTCTATCGTAGGTGATTCAGTTGGGGGTGCATCGGGTGTTACAGTTGTTGTTATTGTAACCGTTGTATCAGGTACATGAATATTATCAGGTTGAGCAGCGGAACTAGTGGATACATCTGGTGCACGTGTCTCAAAAGAATCATCGAACAAAGGAGAGAACAACGTTTCCAATTCTTGACGAGTTAGTGACAAAGGTTCAGCTGAAGAATCTCTAGTACGACGGTTGTAGATTCTAAAACCTTTGGAGTTTTCACAATATCCAATGAAGATACCGACGTCAGCCTTTGCCTTAAGCTTTCCAAGATCATCACGATCATTATTCGGATAACAAAGAGAACCAAATATATGAAAGTGTTGTATGTTAGGCTTTCGTTTGTGAACAATTTCATACGGTGTGACTTTGTGACGTTTATTGATCATACAACGATTTTGGGTGTAACATGTGGTTGAGACGGCTTCTGCCCAAAGAAAATCTGGTAGTTGAGCATTAATGAGCATCGTTCGTGCGGCTTCCACTAACGTTCTGTTGCGTCTTTCGACCACTCCATTCTGTTCGGGAGTCCGTGCAATTGA